>JAKSZP010009701.1:0-66845 GCA_022478985.1 Massospora cicadina
ACATCAATTCCAAATGGCTCTCCAACGCTTCTCTGGCCCGTTCATTAAGAGCATATACCAGGCATCCCCTGGGAAGCTCCGTCCCCTCCTTGAACTTGAATGAAAATGCAAAAGAACCTGTAGGGGAAAAAGGCGAGTTCCCAATAGGACCAGATACATAAACAAAGTTGCTATATTCAGCTACTAACTCTACCTCTTGCATCCTACCCAAGCTCCTGCGCCCGCTCAGGATGTCGCCCCCAACCTCCATCTCACACGTCATCTGAGGCCCAATCTGCAGTGTCAAGGTAATTGTCTTATGCGGAAAATCAATCTGAGGCTGAAAATGATGCCACCATTGAATCCCCAGTACCACAGGATGGGCTAGATTTCTGATTGCACAGAAACCCTCTTTCAACCAAAATTGGTCCTGCCAAATGACAACTAAGGGCTCTAAATGCCATGATGGGCTCTTCTTGACACATCAGCAAACACTACCTCAGGACCCCTCTTCATCTCCAACTTCAAACGTTCCACTAAGGCGAACTCCACATATTTTCTTGACCCCTGTATCCACCAGGGCCAGCACCTTCTCTGTCTGATAATGCGAGTATAACTCCACTGGAATAAATAACCTAGGATAAAGCGAAGAAGTAGATTTAATGTTTAAAGCATTCTCAGATTGTAAATTTTCAGGTAAGGTAGGTCTGGGATTATAACTCTTCTTGGGTACCTGGCCTGTTCCTCCTGACTCCTCACTGTTTCCCTGGAAGAATCCCCATGGATATTTCTGAAGTTCTGGGGTGATCCCTTCCAACCTCCTCGACCTCTTCTGGCCACTACAGGCGACTGGCCCCTTCCCAGGTACATAGAATCTTCCCACCAGTTACGCGCCAAGGCTAATTGTTTCTCCATCTGCACCGCCAATGCAATTTCTTCCGCCAATGAACTCTGTACCTTAGCAGATGCCATGGCGGCTAACATATCCGCTTGCAGCCCCTGTATGAACATTCACAATGATTGTGAAACCGAGAATCATGCTTCTTTTGCCAATGGATGGAAAATCCGCTCATATTCTTCAACCAATCCTTGGCCCTTACATACCGTCAGCAAAGCTGACCACGCTTCATCCTGCACCTCATCCAGGCAGAAATCCCGGTTGATCCAATTGACACACTCATCCATGGATCCTGGGTGGCGACCTTGCTCCTCAATCAACTCTTGCACCCACCCAGCCAGATTTAGGGGTAGTGCCTCCAAAATTTGTGAAATCTGCAACGAGAAGGGGGTCTCCCCCCGTTGCTTGAGCCAACTGCACCTGAAAATAGATCCATGACATCACTTGGTGGATCTTCTCCAAAGCTTCCATGGGCAAAGCAGCCCGACCTTTTGGAGATGTAGAACCTCCCTGGCCTTCCTCAATCATTATGGGTCTCGTGCCACATATTTGAACCACCTCTCTTATTATGAAAGTAAGTGAGAAGCTCACCATCACCACTGTCAACACATGGCAATATCATTCCTCCCCTTCTGGAGCAACCACCTCTTTTTGGGGCCCCACAAAACTAATAAAAAAGTGTTTGTGTTGCGTTTAATGTAACGGGTGGGTTTGTGCCAATATGCAACAAATAAATTGGGTAATAAGAGCCATGTTACTGACCATACTAGTTACAAGCCTGCAGAAGCCCATCTCTGAACCTGATTGCCATGCCTCATCATTGCCGCATATTCTTGTACCACTGTTCCCACGACGCTGCACATCAACAGCAGAGTCTGGGACCAGGAAAGGGCCGAGAATGATGCCAACGCCACACTGAGCTCATATTTTCAATATGATCCACTTTTTACATTTTTTAAATAAAATAATGTTTTTTTTAGCAAGCAAGTTTCCTTTATTTGATTTTCTTTTTTTCTTGTAGAAGACGTAACTGCCCTTCAGGGCTGCGACATCATCCCCTAAATAGTGCCCTGCTATTATGGAATAAGCCTCTCCTCAGTTAAGCTCTTTTGAGCACTGACAAACACATTGTTTGTGAAGATTCCACATCCCACCGGATCACCATCCACGCCATGCATAATCCTGACAATATTCTGCGGATGCAATTCAGGTTTTGGGTGGCGAATTTTCCCAATTCCTACTTTCCCAGGTTCAATGCTTTCTGGATCAGGGCCACGTTCAGATCGAACGCCACCTGATCCAAAGCAATGTACAGGTCAGGTGCCTCCTGATCCATCATAGCTTCTACACTTGACAATTCTATGGATGAAGTTGTGGCTATGGTGCCCAGTATATTAACTGCTGTACATTTACAGATGCTGCTGCCAGCCCTGCTGCAACAGCCACCACTCCATTAGCTCCCAACCCACAAGTTGTGATGGCCCCTCAAGTTACGCCAACTCTTTATCCTCCAGTTAACCTTATCAAACTACCCAAATTTGACAGGCATGGCAATATCCATACCTTCATACAGTTATTTTAAATTTTCAATGGGAGATACTGATGACCACACTAATTGAGTACGCTGATGAACTTTCTGGATTCTTTATAGCCAGGAATAGATGCTTCCTAAATAACAGAAGCTGTCATATCTTACCTAAATGCAAAAAACCATCATTGATGAGTTTGGGGGATGAACTGATGATAGGCCGGAACTCCTTCCTTTTCATTAACTTTAAGGTTAGTGAGGATGTTTTAGCCTTTGCGGATCTATTCTACTATAAATCTCAAGTGTTACATGGGGCCCATGTTTTAAGTCATTAAGAAGCTCAGGTTGCTTTTTGCCATGCCTTTGAGCACCACATAGAATTGCATCGGGCTATGCTACCCATTTTAAATTCTAACATTACCATTAGTGAAACGGTGAATTACCTCCAGCGCTGTGCCCTAGCTTTTGGCACCCCTAATACCAAGCCCTCCGAAAAAGAGTAAAGTATTCATTTACTTACCATGACCACTGATAAGGACTCGGGAAAAGTACAGGTTGAGTTGAATCAGGATATTCTACATCTGCTGAACCTTCAAAATTCCAACAGCTGACAATACCATAACATAACAGCCTTTCATCAGAAAAAACTACCCTAAAAATATCATTACTGAGGTTGTTAAAGCTTCACAGCTCTAAAAGCCCAGTGAATTATTTGAATACTTGGTCAAGCGGATACCATAGACATTCACACCCTCACCATCCCAGAAAATCATGCTAATGGTCATTATGTGGATTTCAGTGTTTACAACCAACCAGTTTAGGATATTGTGAACATTGGCGCTCCCATCAACATTATTTCCTCTAAACTCATAGAAAATGGTGACCAAACCAGATATAGATCATTGTTAAGAGTATGGCACCGCAGGCTCCAATGTCACTACTTCACTAGTAGCGTATTGCTCCTAGCTTCTGGGTTTTATAACACAATTTTGCCTGCTACCACCATTATCTTACCACATGACAATTGTGACTTGCTTATTGGGGCCTCTTTTATGAGGAAATATGGACTGAATGCTAATTTTGAGGATAATAATTTTTTGAAGTAGACGATGTAATGGTCAGGTCCAATTTAATAATTACATTTAAACTCAAGATTTTGAAATCCAACCCTTGAGTTGAAATGCTTCTTAAAGTTTTTGAGGTTTTTGCGGGGCTCAGCGTTGGGCTGTGCCCCTCCCAAGATATTCTTTATGCTCTTAGGGGCCTAAAGAATAGTGCAGGAGGAGCTTACTGGAATAGCAACCTTAAAAGGTTGGGCCCGCGCAATTCTGAACTCAGTTCAGAATTCTTCTTCATTTCTTATCTTCTCGTGGATC
Source organism: Massospora cicadina (assembly GCA_022478985.1). NCBI lineage: Eukaryota > Fungi > Entomophthoromycota > Entomophthoromycetes > Entomophthorales > Entomophthoraceae > Massospora > Massospora cicadina. The sequence continues at coordinate 3,782 of JAKSZP010009701.1, forward strand.
TCTCTAATGGCCCTGGGGCCGCCATTGCCTTGTCTTACCTGGTATCCCACGGCAAACCAAGATTTTGTATCCATAACAAAAAGAGTTTGGTCTTTAGGCTCTGGCCTGCCAAAATAACTTGGGTTTTCATAATCATTTGGGTTTTTTTCTATGTATGGTTCACAATGCTATTATGATATCTGGAAAAAAGTTGTCTGTATGTTTATTTTGAAAATAAAGAAATCAAGGCAAATTTTGGGGACGAATCCTCACTTACCTGTGTCATATTTTCTCGCTTTCAAATTTCCCTAGATCTGAGGTTTATTTGGTGAGTATGATGAGTCAAAACTCTAACCTCAGGGATCTCATATTATACAATTGTTTGGCATTGAGTTTTCCACCACGGCAAGATGACAGTCAAAAACTGGGATAGTTTCAGCCATTACAATATTATGCCTCAATTTCCAATCCTAGGTGCTGCTTGGTTTTCAGAAATTATTTCAATAGGATCTTGGTAAATGAGAAGAGCATATATGAGAATGATGGTCAGGTGGAGGTGGCCCTTTTCCATAGGGGAGCTACGTTCAGCTTTCTATAGAAGAGTACAAAAAGTGAGCCAACCAGCCACTGGGAGTAGTAGATACTACAGTGTACTAATTTTAGTTTGCTAAAATAAACCCTCTTAATGATAAAAAGGTTTTAATATCTTTGTGTTACCCCAGTTACTGTCCTCAAACAGTAACTGGTAGTATAGTGTGTTAGTACCTGTGAAAACACAACGCCCAAGCGCAGATTTTGATAGACATGCAGCTCCATGCTACTTGGAATATTCCAAGTCTTACGCCAGCTTTATTTCCTTAATTAGCTTTGAGGATATGGCATTAATTGTGGAACTAGTGTCAAGGATGGACTTGACCCTTACTTTCTGGTTGACAACTTCTACCTTGGTTATACTTCCACTAAAATTAAGTGAGAGATCCAGGACCTCTTTAAAACAGAAAGTGGAGTTAATCTTTGAGCTGCCTTAGATATCTTTCCTTGATGGATTTCAAGATATGAACATGCTGAATTGGTTGTATCAAAAAGGCAATGAACTGGTCGGCATCACTAGCAGTATTGATAGCTTCAAGGCACCCCAGAACTTGACTAAGATAAGTTCCATCAGGTGCCATGGCATTGTCCGCTCCTTCAGCGTTAAACTGATCTGGAAAATTGATTTCAGCAGGTGCTCATAAGACATAATAGCCTCATCTCCATAACCCCTTCAGATTCTTCTTCGGAGAGATTATCTATATAAGTTAGATGAGAAATAGAAGAGGGGGGATTCAGACACATCAGATTCGTCAGCAATAGAGGTGCCTGTTCCTACATCAAAAAATCTTTTCCCTGCTCTCCAGTATCAGCTCTCTTCTTATGACACATTGTCAACATGTCCAACCTTATTACAAAAAGTTCACTTTGGGCGCTCAGTTTGACTTGTTTCAGGGCCTCAATGGTCAAATTCAGGGGGTTTAATGAAACTCTTTGTGTAGTTTTGAGTTTATATAAGTTTTCAACGTCTAGTAGGGCCTCCTTAATTTCATGAACATTTTGGAAGTAACGTTTTATTGAGGCGATATTCATATCCAAAGAAGGTTGAGAAGCCAACCTGTCACGATAGCTGCAGTGGTGTCATCAAGGGTAATTATCTTAGAGGTATTCACCAACTGGGTTTAAAAGTAAAATCAATCATCAAAGGCGGCAACTAATTCTCCCTTCTGCATGCTTATGCGCATAAAAGTCTACTTTTTCATGCTTAAACTATATTTGAGCCACTTTGTCAATGAGCGCTTCCTTACCCTCCACCCAGGCACCAAGAATGCACATATTTGGAACCATTACTTCTTGGGCCATGCATCTTAGGCATGAGAGGATGTATTTGACTTTATAGTTATTGGTCGCTCCATCCATAGCAGATTTGTAGATGTTTAGAAATAAGCAATGGTTTTTTTGCCAAGGGTAAAGTTGTCCTTTCATGTGTTTTTAAAAAGACGAGGTCACCCCCAGTAAGGGCATGGACAGCAGAAGTATTGTGTCCCATAACCTCTGAGAGAATGTCCATTTGGCAAAAAAATATAAAAGCTGGTCAATTTAATCCAATACAGAATTGAGCTAGGTCCCATGGCTTCAGGGGGCGTGTGAGAGGCGGATTCACATAGAGTCATTCTGGCCTCGATCACATCTTGTGGGTCATAAGTTCTTTGGCCTGGTTTTCAAGCTCCCTAATTTCAAAATTAAGAATAGATAGAATAGAACTCAAATATTTAATATCAGCTTCCACCACCTTGACATACTTATAAAAATTCTCCTTTATCTTCTTACACCCCTCATTGGCAGGCAAGAGGGATCCTTTGGAGCGTAGGTTGGCCTTAATCTTTTTGTTAACTTTCAATTTGAGACAACTGATCATATAAATCTTTTGGCGGATCAGCCTCTTCAATCATTCTCTTGACACCCTAAAACTACTTCTCACATTAATCATATCGTCAAACCAAATATTTTGCATTTCTAGAGATTTCTTCATTTTTAACTCTTTAATCAATTGAGCGACTTTGGTTTTAAGGCAGTAGTGGACCAATGAGAATCTTGAGAGAGACAACGTTTAAACTTTTTAAAGAGTGACAGAGCTTGGGTTAGTTGTTATTAAAAAGTGACTATTTTTCTCATTAACCTGAAGAGAAGTAGAAGCTTAGGATTGAAGATCACTATGAGTTTGCTCCTTGCTTTTTAAGTTCCTTTGCAAAATCATCAATCTGAAATCAAGTCTTTGGGAAGGAGACATCCAATTCTTCACAGAAGATCTTCATGGCTTACTCTACATACTCCATGATGCCATTATTGACCATGGTAAATCGCTCATGAAGCTGATTTATGAGTCTTTAGTTTTTATTTCAGTACAGATTTCGCCTTTCCTACATGACTAGAGGACAAGTTGTAGAGATTGCTATAAGCTAGCCTCAGAGCACCATGATTTATGAGATGGCGTTGCAGTTATTGACAGTGTACTACCAATAGGTGTATCCTATGAAACATAGCTAGGTGTGAAAACTTTTAGATGTATGTAGTCAAGTTGGTAAGTTGACTTTATGTGTCCAGGAGGGTTCAGGTTTTGTAGATTAACATAAGTCATTACTCAACAGAGGAACCTCTCTCACGTGAAGCAATATCCTCAGGGTTTAATATGCCATGAGTCAGGTATCTAACAACTTTTGTAGCTGGCCAGGTAATTTTTATAGAGACTCCAGTATAATCACGTGGTAAAATTGGTCATCTCCAAAGAAGATAGTTGGGGGATATCTATATGGTCGTCCTCTTGACATCTACATTTCTGATCCATCCATTTATTCTAGAGGCAGGTGCATCTTTCATCTTGATTGTAAGTGATAGATTGTAGTGTAAAGGCCCCCTATATGAGCACCTCTTGGTGAAATCCTGACAAGGAGCTGCTCACAGGTGCTTAGCTGCAGGATCTCAACAAAATAACTAGTTGTAAGAGTACTTAAAATCTCAGCAGCTGTCCAAAAAATTGGGACTAAAGTGTAGACCACAAATAGGCTTGATATCAACAAGAAAGATGGTATGATAAACGTTATATTTTATTTAATAAAAAGTTGGGTTTTTATACCCAGTTTCCAAAGAGAATCTAAAGTCATTGACTAAGTCAAGACTATGGTCATGCAATATCCACATATAAAGTTATGTTATAACTGTAAATGGGAGGCTCATAAAGATGGACATGCTATGGTTCTTTCCTATAGAAATACCTTGTCATCAATATGGGAATCAAGATTTTTAAATGCTTTTGAATTTGCACCCTTTAACTTGTTGATGTTTGGATAGATTTGGCAAAACCAATGAGAAGACATATCCTGGCTATCACTTTAATTTTGATCCAAAGTCTTATTCAATATGATGCCTTTATGATCTGAAGTAACGCGGTTGATATCAGTTGGTTAGGCTTTAGATTGATAGCAGATCAATCTATCAGAACCCTCTAAGATATTTTAAGTCAGATAAAACCTAGTTTTTATTGATTGGTCAACAGAGCAAATGTCATAACCATGCGGTAATGACTTTATATTGCATAAAATCAGTCCACTCAGAAATAATTTATTTATTTGAGGCAAGCTGACTGGGGGACGGACATTACCAAAATAGAAAAAGAAAGTATTGACATAAAACCTGAGCAGGGTCAACTCTGTCATATAAAGTTTTTTCACCTTCAGATCAGGACTCGGATTTTTCTGGTTACATCATGGGTAAGGTTTTCAAGTTATTATACCTACTAACCGCCAATAGTTTCCTTTGGCTGGCACCCCGATTGATGTGTGAAGGGCGGGAATTGAACCCGCAACCTTCAGGTTGGTAGCTGTACGCCCTACTGACTCGCCTTCCACCCCCTCTCAGAAATAATTTTACTTTGGTCAATTATAGTAATTCCTAGCTCCTGATTAGAGATGAAAATATTTTTACCCTTTGAATTCCCATTAAGGTCTATAAAAGGGGGTTGTTTTCTCTTATAAGGTAACACTAAATTCAAGTTAGTGCAAGGACGACTTAACAAGTTCACCTAATTATCAAGCATTGGATTCACTATTTTTAGTACAATTAAAACTACTTGCCATCTGGAAGGGTGGTTAGCTGAGCGGGTAAAACTGCTTCCACCCCTAGTGCAGGTTTTGAGTTCAAAACCTGTACTGACTAGGAAACATTCTTGGTGTGGTATATTTGTCCCAAGGTTGACCCACCTTAAAAAAGATTATAAACTATTTGCCATCTGGATATTTTTTCTCAACTAAGCTAACATCCTATTGTCTGATAACATGGAAGCCTGATCCTTACATAGGCCTAACTAGCAAAGTCTCAGCTCATTCTGAGAAATTGGAGGTTTTTTACCAAAAGTTGGTTCAACAGGAGAATTGATGTTGGATTAATTTTCTGAAGTAAGGTGTCCAAGGTACAGGAGTGGAGGTTAATCTGGCAAAATTATTCCCTGACCGTCCCAAATTTTCTAACTTGTGATAAAACAAAGCATCAAATCATCATATACCATGCTTTAGATGTCTCTTGAGAGCCTAAGCTAGCGTGAAATCTTAAATAACAGTAGCAGTGGATATATTGAGACAACGATAGAATTAAATAAGTTATTTTTGTCTTTAGTTTTTTTAATAATATAAAATAAAAATTGCAATTGATCTTATTTAAGATATAATTGTTTATTTAATAGTAAGAAATATAAGTCAGTAACATGGGCTCAGACATTGAGCTATGCCAGACATCAGCCTCATTCCTGAATTTGTCCTGGGGTCAAACCATGCTGTTAGCATGTAGCGTCGTTGATATTGTTTAGATTACATCATGAACTCCTGATATAGCATATGTGTTCAAGGATTGATTTTAGCTGGCATATCCTTTATATGGCCTCCTACATGGCTAGTGCTTTCCAATGCGTTTGTGGCGCACTGATTTAAACCCATCAATCACAGTATTTATAGGATCCCTGCAGGTGAAATATACTCAGCCATATTAAGTATATTTAACCAATGGATTGGGGCTAGACCCCTGCTATTCCTGAGATTCACCAAAAATGATGAAGGGTCAACATTGACATCTCTCTATTCTCAAAGGCAAAGTGCAAGTTTTAGGGTGTTATTTATAGAGATCACCACAAGTGAAACATAAGCGGCTAAATCTTAAAATCCTCATTGGTTGGAGCAAAAATTACAAAGAGACTGGTAATTACATGATTATGGTTAGCAGATGGATCCCGCCATATCTGGGTGTTAGTTATATAACTGGTTACACTTAATTGTGGAAATGACATTTCAGAAAATGACATACCAGTGTAGGGCCTGGACTCAACCACTAAAATTATATAATAGGCCATGTTGAGACTAAGGGGTTTTAGACCAATTGTCCCTTTAATTTTTAAGGCTGGGTACTAAAGTTCCTGGGTGCTCAATTATACGTCTTTACTTTCCTTGGCCAAAAAAGTCTTTTTTTCAGGTTAAAGTTCCTGGAGCCATAGATCCTAACTATTAGTTTATCCCTAAATAAATAGAGTAGGCCAATTTAACTTAGATGGCAAAAAGAGTGTAAAGTTTATTACTTAGAAACATTGTTATATGGGAGTTTTTCTTGGTCAATAATCATGTGTACCAAGCTAAGATCTATTCTCATTACCAATTGGGATTTCTGCGACAGGTTATTAATTTTTGTCAAATTGGATTTATTCGCCACATAGACCTGTTTAGACCCCAGTATTAGGGGATTTTGGACGAGTAATATTTGACTGCATTATTTGAAAATTGTCACCAATATCAAGAGGGCTTGAAATTCGTCAGGGATTAACCCAATAACGATTTCCGCTATTTTAATGGATTAGCTTGATTTCTATCATCTGACTCATCTAAATTTCCAATTTGGATAGGAATCTTGACATTCCACACAAGGATTCTTTCTTAACTGGGAGCATGAAACAAATAGAATGTTTGTAGGGGATAAAGCGGGTTGCCAAGCTTCCAGAAGGCATTTTAAACTATCTAAAACTTCTAAAACTTTGGTTGTTTTCAAATTATAAATACCCAGTAGGATGCACTGGGCGAAATAGGTGAAGCAAGTCAACGCTGATAGGGGGTGAACGGGGTCTATTTATATTTTAGCTGATAGAAGTTCTAGAAGAAATAGAAGCTCACACACTTATTTTCAATAATAATTTCTGAGGTGGTTTTGAAATAATTACAGCAAGGCCTGGGATGGTATAAAACCACAAGGTACATTCAGGAAGGGCAGGAAATATTTAGATGACAGTTAGAAAAGAAATGCTTAACTATGCAATACCTAAAATAGTCAAAAACGCTGTGGTGAGAAGTATAATGACTGTGCCAACCAAACAATGTGCTCTGTTACCTCTAAGGGAGAGTCCTTCACATAAAAAAATACTACCAGTGTAAAAAAGGGCTGTTCATTTAATATAAGAGTGTTCATATAACTTTCCTATCTACAAATAAGTAGGAAGAATACAACCTTTAATCACAAGGAAATGACTTTTAACATGCCCAGAAAAAAATACCATGAATGATGTCAACCTATTCTGGCCTGAAGACATAAAATGAGATACCTCATTAAGGAGGTAAATTTTTAGGCCAACAAAAGGTAGCATCTGATAGATAAATGTATAGTATGGATTGACGGGATTCATACTCATGTGAATAAAGTTTATGTGGGGATAATCTAACATCCACTCAAAGTAGTTCTGTTGCCACAGAAGCAACCAAAATCGCCACAAGTGATGAACTTCAGGATGAGCAGCTCAAGGCTCAAATCCCTCCTGAATACACTGAATTGATTGCTAAGATCTTGCTAGCTGGGATCTTCTATAACTGATGATTTGATCAGGAAGAATTGTGTCTGGTGGATCTTCCACATTACGCTGTAGCATATAAGAAATTACTATACCTGATCCTGGACTTCGACTAAATCTATAAATTCCCCAAAATTTAAAATAAAAATGGCCTTGTTTTTAGCTACAATTTTGCTAAGTAAATACTAGAGATATTGCCTGCAGTTAGCAGAGACTGCCTTAATAAATGATCACTTTTCCATTAAGGGGTCGCCGTTTTGACCAAAAGTCTACTAGGAGATGCCATTGTGGCTAAAGCAACTGTTAAAAAATTGCCCAGATGGTTTCCTACCACTATGATGAAAACTATGATACAATTAGTTTTGATAATGATAGTCGAGCAATCTTAGAAGAATCTTCTGTATCTGGTAGCCTTGAAAAGCAGTTCAATTACAATCAATGTAATTCAATTACTTGTGACTAGAAGAAAAGGATAATTGAAAAGAGATCTTAGTATTAAGTTACTAATGTTTGCCAGAGGATCAAATGTAGAAGATTAGTAAATGGGAAATGTGGCAATATAATTATGATTCTGCAGAGAGTTACACTGAGAAAATTAGCAAATGATATTACCTGCTTGGTTGAACTGTAAGTCAGCGGCCGCAGAAAGGAAGATAATAGTAATGACAGAGAGAAAAGGGAATCATTTTTGGCTGGGAAGCTGCAGTGGGACTCTGCAGTATGAAGTTGATAATTGGTGTAGACCCCTTGGTTTTGGCAGGGTGAAGCTGCTTTTATAATAAAGATTGTGTTCCCAGAAGCACTTTTTTCTACTTTATATATTTTATATCCTTCATTTAAAGAAAGGTGATTGTCATATCAACCTTCCATTGTATCAGTGGGTTTAACCTCTGTGCAACAATCCATTTGATCATATCTATTCCGCCAGAAAATCAACAGTGTTGCTCACTACAGGGGGCCCACTGACTTAACTTTAAAGCAGCATTATAATTGTAAACATGGCGAATTCAAAGTACATTTACCAAGACCTTGTGTGGTTTTAAAAATATATAGTGGTGAACCTATGGAGACTTCCAACAAGGAACCAGCCTTTTTTACCATAAGTAAGCCATCTGACTTTGAGGAATCTCTGATGGAATTGCTGTTGGCTGCCTGTCCAACTCTCAAATCAGAAAATTATGAAAATTCCAGGGACATCAACTCCACACAACTTTATAATATTATGGAGTCGCCTCTGAGGATACTGCCTCTATGATGGAGACACCATTGAGAATTATATGTGAATTTTTTAAAACAGTGAGATCAGGCTCAGTGATTAAAAATTGTATATGCCCTATTTAGGCGCAACCACCACTAGCCTGATGCGCTGTCTGAACTCGCTAAGGATGGTAGAGTACCCTGTCACCTACATACAGCCATTTATTCACCAGCTCCTGTGAGTACTGTCTCGTCATATTATTAATATTGGGAACATGATGTGGTTCAATCAGGTGCAATAAAACTAAAATTGTTTTTTGCTAAAACGCCTCGAGCAAGCATTCTAGGATATGTTGGTAAGACGCTTGTCCACGTGCACAACCATGTTGCTAATGCCCATGGTCAGATGGATCAGCTAGTGCTGGTTAAATCAGGGGATTCCACGGTTCATATGAGAGTTGTTGAACTGGAGAGGCTTAACGCTGTACTGGATTAAAAATGTGACTACATTAGGAGGGAACACCAAACGGTTTATGAAAGAAATAACCAAAGGGGTGACAGGCATCAATGATGCTGTGGTTCCATCAGGGACCGCGTTACCCTGTTGGAGTGATGAATCACTGATTAAGCCGATTCTATTGCAATGATATTAGCCAGCTGATAGGTGAATGGATTAGCCACCGCGCCACTGAAAACCCAAGGGCTTCATTAATTGGAGCCACCAAATATGGCAACTGTTAGACCAGTTGGCTCACCTAGTGGGCTTTAAAAATGCCATTTGAGAATGGACCATAACCTTTCCATTCAGAGTTAGTGAAATATGCCAATCTCAGAGTCAGTCTGGAGAATCTGCGACGGTTAAATGAGGATCTATTTTATTAACGAGATGACTTAGAAAGTCAACTTGATGATACCTCCCATCAAGCTCGTGACAATGTACACCAGAGTTCCAGTTTCAAGGAACACTTAATGATGTAGTCAAGAATCCTCAAAATCCTGAGCGGAAACTGGCTGATGATAAAAATTCCGCCAGGATTTACAAAAAGAGGTTTATGAGCTTAAGCAAGACGCCAAGTAAGGGCGTTGCCAGTGCATTTAAGTTATAATGGAATTTATTGTGAAGGAATTTTTCTATGCTCAGGTGGGTGAAGGGAGCCAGGTTGCAGATAGTCTTGACTCTGGGTGAATACATTTAGTCCACTAGTGAGGTTCCCTCAGTCATCACTGTAACTCTGCCTAAGGAGGCCACCACTTCTCATAAGACCATGGTGAACCCAAGTTCTGTCCCTTGACCTACATATACTCCCCATATTGGGTCTACGTTAGCTAGTTCAGAGACTGCTCATTTTCTCCCAGAAATTGCAGCTTGGAATGAAAAGAAAGTGCAAGTTAAAAAGGCTCCCTATTCAATCAGGGAGGCAATATTCATGGGTTTCCAAAAGGTTCAAGTTTGCCATTTAAGGAGTTTAGACTGCCATAAAGCAAAGCTGCTAATCTCCACCTTAGATTTCAAGAGCGCTGATCAGGTCATCTGTCACCTGGAGGAAAGCTAAGTGACTTACCTGGAGGTAAAAAATACAGTATCACGCTTGTTTGGCAATGTAGAAAAAATGGCTCAATGAAAAGCCAACTTATTGAAAATCAGGTTATAATGGAATGCAACCCTTACAGCGTTTTCTGACCGCTTCACCTTGGAATAGCATGTGTTGGTAGGGGCATAAACACTATTAGAGGCTGATGTCATTATTGTTATGACTGCAGTTGTGAAACCACACCAGGAGTTCTTCAATTCGATGGCTCCAGTTCTGCATAGGAATATCAACTTTACTTTGGATTATAAACTATCTGCGGCATATGGCCACAACATTTAGCCTCCCAACATGGACCGGAAGCCATCAGTGGCTGTCACTGGTGCTTCATTGGCAAGTGGCCAGCAGCAACCAACTTATAAACCGCTGGTTAATCCCGGCCAAACTATAGTCTACCAACTAACCTGTGACTGATCTATAATCATTGGGCCCATCCATGGCCTTTCTTTAATGCTCCTTCCTTCTCCTCAGCTAGCTTATAATCCTCAGCCTGGTTTTGGTGACATTCAAAATTGGGAACCTTTTGGGATAACTTGTTTAATGCAGCAAGCAAGGGCATTATGCGAAGAGCTTTGCCAAGCGGAACATCCATGAGATGCAGCCAAATTTGAATGAGCAGGGAAAAGAAAAAGTGTAGCAGAGGTGGGACCCTCTAATTCCACTGCTTCAAATTTAATTGTCCCACCTGATAATAATGAGCCACTCTATGTCCTTTCCTACAACCCTAACGGAATTTTTCTCTACCAACAAATTTCTAATGATGTAAACAATTTAACTCATTCCCAAATTAGGGAATTATCGTGGACAAGATCCATCAAGAAATTCAAAAACTTACGCCTGTCAAATATTGTGGTGGAACTCAGCAGATGAACCCCAACCCTCTTCAGATGTGACCTCGTTGGGGGGAGTGAATGTCACCATCCCCATATAGCGGCTTGTAAAGGAATACCTCCAGGTTGGGGCCAAAATATGCACTTTCTTGATAAGAAGTGTTCCTTGGATGTTCATGTATTAAACTATTATGGTTCTTCTTACTCCAAGTTTACTTATTGTGACATTTTTGTGGTGTTGAGAAATTAATTTGACTGGATGATAAGCCATATATATGGTGGATCATATACTATGAGTCAAGGTGATCCTCAAGATTTTAGCAGAAGATTATGTCGATGTGAAGTGAATTGAAGTACTAATATTTTTGGCAAATTAAGTTATTTCCACCAAAGCCTTGATAATGAGATGAAATTCCTAAAATTGTAGGGAATAGAGAGTTACTAATCTGACGGGTCAAAATTGACTAGGAAGATTGGAGATTAAGAATGGATCGAGAGAATGGAAGGAGAGGTTTTTTGAAGTGGAACGAGGGAGAAAAGTTAGCATAGTAGTCTGCGGTTTTATATACAATAAAGTAGTGTCTGTTGGAGCGATAGCTTAATTTTATATATATCGTTCTTATTTACCAAGCATTGATGATTTTCATATTGTCTGTCTTTTTTCTCAGTGGTATTAAACCTGTGCAACCAGCTTAGTGGAGCTAATCAATACCACCAAAAGTTAACAGTAATGCTCACTATAGGGGGCCAATGGCCACTGTAGTACAACGGCAACCAGGGCATCATGACGAGCCCTCACTCATTATGTCAGAATTTAATAAGTAATATGATTAATACTTTGGGGAACCAATGGAGACATATAATGAGGAACTGGCACTATTTACGGTAATGGAACCAGGAGATGAGGAAACCAAGATGGATCTGCAGTTAGCAGCTTGTCCCATGTTAGAGTCAGACCAACATGGCAGGTTCAGCAACGTAACCCCTCAGCAACTGTGGGGTATCATGGAATGGCTCTTGTGGGGGTACAACTCTATGAAGAAGATGTGGGTGAACATTCCCTGAGTCTGTTTTATAATCGACGTGACCAAGAAGCCCTCTATAGATTGTATATGCCTTACCTTGATGCTACCACAATGGGGTTGTCTTGCCAGCTTGACTCCCATGGAACTAAATTCCTTGTTGCATATGTTCAGCCTTTGATCTGCCAACTACTGCATGTGTTGGCTCAACACAACATTGATATTAGCAATGTCATGCATTTTGTCCGAGTGCAACAGAATGACACTCGCCTCTTACTTGAACGCCTTGACTATTTTTTCTCAGAAACCCAGGGGGCGTTAATGCACATAGACAGTCATGTCATGGACGTCCACCATCACCTGGACGAATTATTTCCATGCTTGAATCATGTGTTGCCCTGAGTAATAGGAAGAATTGTTAGACTGGCATGGGCTTTTGGGTGAATGGGTACAGGATGTCCTGACACTGGGTAGTAACGCCAAGTGCTTATGGTGGAAATGTCTGAACGTGTGGAAGGAATAACACAGCAGTACCCTGGACGAGGGACCAGGTTATCCTGTTGGAGTGGCGGATGACTGATCACGCCAACGCAGTGGCAATCAAATTTAGTTAACTTTGAGCTGAGTGGAGTAACCAGCGAGCAGCTGACCATTAAACCAGCTCTTTCTTGGCAACCTCAGAATACAGTTATTGCTAGGTCATATTAATTAGTTAGAGAGTTCCAATCAGGCGGCTCATGGCCAAGCCATTACTCTTCCATTCATTGAGATAATGGATTACGCTGATATGCGAGTGCGCTTGTTTAATATTTGATTGTCTAATGAGGAGTTGGTGCAGGAACAAGATTCTCTAATTAACCAATTGGATGAAGCAAAGTGACAAGTGCGTGACACTAGATGGCAGAATGTGAGAATTCAGGGCACATTAGAGGAGATCTCTTACAGCTATAGGAAATGGAGTGTAAACTGGACACGGAGCAAGGATTCTGCTGCAAATTACAGAAAAGAATTATAGAGCTTAGGCAGGGGGTGAGAGACAGGTGATGTTGGTGGTATTCAGTCAAAGTGGAACAGATAAAAGATGAATTTTTTTCTGAACAGACTAGCGAGGGACTTAAGGGTGCAGTCAGCAGCTAGTTTGGTGTAGTAATCCAGCTTTTTTGTGTTCGCTGGTGCCACAACGCTGGATACAACAAAGGTTTTTTAATAGAATAAATAGTAAGCACTACTATAAAATTTGGGTTTTTTATAGATTTTATAAGAAGCGTGAGGGTAAAATGAAAAAGCAATTTCTCTCAATATATGACTGATCATTATTTAAAATGTTTGAGGATCAGGGAGAACATGAAGGTAGTTTTGGAATATCATAGATGCTTCCAAATTAGGTAAAATGGTATGTTCTCCTACTAGATCTTGGGAAAAGGGAGTTACTTTTTAGGAAACCGATAGTTGGGGTTTTGGGATAGAATGTACCCATGCGGTAAGGTTTTGATGTACTTCAACCAATCACTGCTAGATAGAGTATTTTCACATTGGGGGTCCTCTGCAACGCCTATAAAAGGGGGGCTCCACGTAGGTGCTTTGAGGAACTTAGTGATGGTTGGGGGAGTATCTTCCGCTGGTTGCCCCAAGGTCCATCATATGGTCAGGTAAATCTGACCATTTAATTTCACATTTATTGCCTGAGCAGGTTTTGTAATGGTGTTACCCCAATTAATGGAGTTCCACTGAGAATTGGCCAGGGTCTTTTCGGCCAATATCCTTGAAATCGTCATTTATACTAAAAAAAGCGCTTTTCAGATCATTGCATACTCTTAAATGGTTGACATATCCCCTTTTAGAAAATTTTGACCCAAGAAATTCTTCCTATGCAGCTGAGAGGGCAAATGTCTGACATCACCCCCCTCAATGATGTTGGGGGGAGATTAAGTTCGGAGGAAACAGCCATGTACTAGGTAGATGATTACTCCAGTAGCTAAAGACTTTATATAGTACTCGTTGCCTCTTTTATAGGTGATGGTGAAGGGACCCTCCTATATGGTTCCAAGCTTACCATTTCTCGGGGTAATGCGGCTATGGTAGTATAATACCATGTCAGATACTTGGAAGGTAGGTAAGGGGGTTCAGAGCTCATTGGAAGCCAGCCCTTCTTTAGTCACCGTTTTGCTATATTTGGTCATAGCCTCCGATTAGAGTTTAATGATACGTTGATCCAATATTCTCATAACTTTATTGGGATCCTCAATTCTAAAGGAGAATACATCCTTAACTTAGAGTGCAGGTATTACTGGTTCACGCCCATAAAAGACACGGAAAGGGGACATTAACAAAACCCAGTGATAACTAATTTAGTAATCCATAAGAGCACTGAGTAGATATTGATCCCAGTGAAGAGGATCAGAGGAGGCTATTTTATGAAGTATAGAAACCAAGGTACCATTTGCTCTTTCCACAGTCCCATTGGTGGAGGGTTTATATGGAGCTGAGAGGTGTTGTTGTGCTCCCATAGATGTGGCCAAGATTTTATCTACTCTGGAGGTGAAGTTCTTACCATTATTGCAGAGTAATACTTGAGGACAGTTATGTCGAAAGAAAAATTCTGATGTAAGAAGGTGGCGGTGGCCTTGGCTGTTTGGGCGGGAAGAGCCACTGCTTCCACCCACTTGGTGAAATGGTCTCTAGCTACTAGGATAAATTTTTTTCCATTAGTAGTCTGAGGAAGAGGACCTATGACATTCAAACTGATGGTGTGGAAGGGTTGTTGAGGGGTAGTTGGTTGATACTGGTATCTAGCTTGAAACTGGATTACTTCTTACATGTAAGACAAGCTTCCAAGACATCAACAATAGCTTCCATCATTTTATCCCAATAGTATTGATTCTTAATCCACTCATAACTTTTCTTTGCTCCTCCATGACCTAGGGTGGAGTGAGCTTCTAAGATAGCAGGTATGCGTTCTGAGGGGCCAAAGGTAAGGCAGCCATTTTGACCCCACCTGTTTATACAACTTCCCGTTATCCACTTTTGGTTTTATATGAGCTGGACTATTTTCTGAACAGGCTCATCCTTATCCTATCATTCATTTGGGGTCATTAATAGGACATGTAACCTTTTCGCTTTACTGTTATCCAAATGAAGGAATGGCAGCCTCATCAACCCATAATCATTCAAGTGTTGGGTCCCATCACGGTGTTCAATCTTCATATCATAATGCTGGAGATTAAGAGCCCAACGAGCTAGCTGGCCAGTAGGGTCCTTCATGTTCTGTAACCACTTTAGGGATGCGTGGTATGTAACCACAGTGAAGGCAGTTCCATATAAAAAAGGGCGGTAGTGCTTCACAGCTAACAAAATGGCAAGGCACTCCTTCTCAGTTACACTATAATTGCATTCCGCTTTCAACAGCATCTTACTGATATAGGATACTGGATGATCTACATCATTGTCATCTAATTGGTTTAAGATGACCCCAACGGCATAGTTTGAAGCGTCAGTAAACAGGATAAAAGTTTTATTGTAATTCGGGTGTCTCAGGATAGGACGTTGTTGTAACTTTTGTTTCAACGTCTCAAAAGTGGTTTTCTGTTCAGCACCCCAATAGAAAGTGGTGTTCTTAGTCAATAAGCGAATGAGTGGTTCGCTAAGCTGAGAAAATTTGGGGATAAACTGATTTTTTTACCCCCATTATCCCTAGAAATACCTGAATACCCTGTAAACTCTTAGGGGGAGGAATTTCCAAAATCACTTCAACCTTATCTTTCATGGGTTGGATTCCTTCTTGAGAAATGGAATTCCCAAGGAAATCCAGTTTTCGTTGGAAGAAGTTACATTTTGAAGCTTCAATTTAGCATCTGACTTGCATATCCTTTGAAACACCTCCTTCAGATGATCAAAATGTTTGTTGAAGGTTCGTGGGAACACTTGATATTATCAAGTTACATGATGACACAAGTTAACTTCAGGTCCCACAAAATATGGTCCGTCGCCTGCTGAAAAGATGCAGGTGCATTACACAACCCTTGCGGTAATTGGGTTGGTTGAAAAAAGACCCTCACTATAAATGAGAGCACATTTCTCCTGATCTTCAGGGTAAAGGTCCATTTTCCAATAGCCACTAGCCAAGTTCATGGCGGAGGAGAAGTTAGAGCTATAGAGTTGGGCTAGGGCATTGTCAATGCGGGGGATAGGATAACTATCCTTTTTTGTTAGATTATTCAATTTTGGTAATCCATAACTATCCGATGACCTCCGTTATTCTTTTCAATAAGCAACAGAGGGGAAAACCAAGGGCTTTGTGAAGGAACTAACAACCCCGCATCTAGCAAATGTTGGAGCTCCGTCCTCATTTGCTCTTTTTCCACCTTCGACTTATGGTAAGGTTTTGACCAAATAGGGTGGGCATTACCCAAATTAATGGAGTGATACCAGCCTTTCATGTGACCATAGTCATTGTCTGATTTAGAAAACATGTCGCCATATTCGTCTAATAAAGTATAACTTTTCCACTTTGACTGGGGTTAACTTATCTGAAATATAAACATTAGTTAGAGTTCACACCAGGTGATCCGTAGGAAAACCCAAATCCGCCATAGAGCCAACAGAGTGGATACATTCAATATCTTCCAGTTGAAGTAGAAAGCCTTGGCCAATCTCATGGTGTTTTCGAATGAGCATGTCTTTTCTGGTGAGGTTTCCCAGCAAAAAGGGTAATAGACCTTTGGTAGGCTGGGTCCAGTATTCCAGGCAGGACCCAAGGCTCCAAGGGGCTAACGCCCTCAAGACTCATAATATGCAACAAGCAGTTGTGTGGGATTTGGAGCGTGATTTTATTGTCAACCACGCGTTGTTCACCAGGCTTAATTAATACTTCATCTGCAGCATAGAAAGGGATGCCATACATCACATCCATTGAGTTGGGCAAATTCTTAGTGTTGCATCCAGAGGTGGAATAAGATAAAGTCATAGCTGAGAAAGGGTATTCAATCAGGCATGAGTATTCATGCTTTCTGGGTTCTTTATTAGTTAGGACCAATGGTACTTCATAGTTTAATAACAAGAGGTATCCGTGCTTCATGTTTATTATTCCCTCATACTCAATCATAAATTGAGTGCCAATGAGCATATCATACATGTTTTTGTCCAAAGCCACAGCAGGGGCTGATAAAATAAGCTTCCCAATGTGAATGGGAAGGGATGAGTATGCCCCAATTGCATGAGTATTATTTGGGCCAGTGGTTCCAATTCTGGTGTGTACTCCAAGTCAGGTGCTAGCTTTATCTTCTTAATAATCTCTGTATAAATCACGTTAACCAGGTAGCCAGTGTCCAAGATGGCCAGTATCCGGACTTTTTGTATAACTACTTCAACTTTTGTGAGGGTTTCTCCAAAGTTAGGTGCCAAAGCTAAGCCCTCCTTGAGCTGAAAGGTGGAGGTTAATTTGTGAGCATTCTCAGAATATTAATCCTAGATGGTTTTCATAGGCTGGACCCTCTGAAGAGGTCGAATCAATCTAACTAAGAGTTGATCACCATCGCTGGCAGTGTCAATAACTTTTGGCCATCCTAAAAGTTGGCTGGTGTACGTTCCCTCAGGTATGGTGGTACAATTACTCCTCCAGCGTTCAAATGATCAGGAACCTCTACTTCTGCGGGAGCTCCCAAAATATAGTATCAATGTCTTCGTAACTCCCCTCAGATTCCTTCCCAAGGGTATTCTCAACAACGGGCAAGGTCGTGATTAAAGTAGAGGAGATGGCTACAGAAGGTTGGGTAGCCTTAGGGGCCTCAATTACCAGCTTGGCTGGAAGAGAAGGCACAGAGGCTTTGTGCGCTTGTGCAGGAGTGTGGTATCAACTACTGTACCAAACTCCAAGTTACATGAAGATGGTGTTTCCTTTTTAAGTCGTACTGAGGAAGCAGGTCTAGCAGGGAGGATAGGAACACGTGGGCTCAATCCCAACTGTTCAACTGGCGGAAGCTTCTTAATGGTTAGAACTGAAGGTTTCACCTCAGAGTCACTTGTGTTAGCCCATAACTGGAATTCAGCCACTCCTAACAAAGATTCTTTAATGTCGTGAATGTTTTTGAAGTGGCGTTTCGCTGATATGATATTTCTGGCTAGAGAGGGTCGAGGCTAGCCCAGTTAACAGGGCGGCGATAGCATCATCAAGTGTAAGCATGTTAGATGTGGACAAACTTTGCGCAGCGAGGTAAAATTGTTCAGCAAAGGCAATGGTTGATTCACTATCAAACAAACTAAGGCACATAAAGGCCTGTTTTTCCCAATATAGACTCTGCTTTGACCCAAATTCAGCCAAAAGAGCCTCCTCTACCTCTGTTTAGGCGTATCAAGGTTGAGGTTGGGTACTATCATCTCTTGTGCTAAACAGCTTAAACAAGGAAGGATGTGTCGAACTTTTTGCTTGTCTGTGGCACCATTCATAGCAGCTTTGTAAATATAAAAAGGTATCAGTGCTCCCTTCACCAGAGGTGAACTTGTCCTTAATGGGGAGTTTGTAAGGGCGCTGCTAAAGCTCCTCAAGGTAGGACAAATCGCTTGTTAGTTGCTTTTCAAGAGCAACTAGTTTTGGTGTACATGGATCCCCTGTAGTGAGCACCATTTTTGTAGGAATCCAGATTTTTTGTATTCGCTGGTGCTACACCTCTGGATCCAACAAAGGTTTTTTAATAAAATAAATAGTAAGCGCTACTGCAAAATCTGGGTTTTTTATGGATTTATAAAAAGCGTGGGGGTAAAATAAAAATTGATCCCTCTCAATACTTGACCAATAAGTATTTAAACTGTTTGAGGATCAGGGAGAACATGAGGATAGTTTTGGAATAGCTTAGATGCTTCCAAATTAGGTAATATGGTATGTGCTCCTATCAGATCTTGGGAAAAGGGAGTTACTTTTTGGGAAACTGATAGGTGGGGATTTTCGTATAATGTACCCATGCAGTATGGTTTTGATGTACCTCAACCAATCACCGCTAGATAAAGTAGTTTCACCTTGGGGACCTCCGCTACACCTATAAAAGGGGGGTCCACGTGTAGGTGCTTTGAGGGACTTGGTGATGGTTGGGGGAGTACCTTCCTCTGGTTTCCCCAAGGTCCGTCATATGGTCAGGGAAATCTGACCGTTTAATTTCACATTTATTGCCTGGTCAGGTCTTATAATGGTGTTACCCCAATTAATGGGGTTCCACTGAGAATTGGCCAGGGTCTTTTGGCCGATATTCTTAAAATCATCATTAAACTTAAATAAAGCGCTTTTTGGATCATTGCAAACTCTTAAGTGGCTGACATTTCCCCGTTTAGGCAAATTTCGACCCAAGACATTCTTCCTCTGCAGCTGAGAGGCAAATGTCCAACTTTTAGCAAGGAAAACTATGTGTCAGCCAGCAAGTATATTTGGGGGTCATGGCAGTTCTCACCCGCATTTCAACCCTTCCTGGTCAACTATGGTGGGTTCACATCCATCCTTGCAACCCTATTTCTGCCCCCAAGGGGATGACCTCCTAGGCCAATCTGAATCACCCTTGTCTGTTCCCCAATCATGAAGCATGAAACTGGGTGGTTTTGTACAGATCATGAAGCTACTATCTTTCAGTCAAGATGGGGACATTCATCGATATTTCAAACAGTTCAAATTCGCCATGGAAGGAGCCTCAGCTCAGCATAAAACTAAACTGTTGTTATTTGCTCTGGATGTTGAGAGTGCTGACCAGGTCACATGTTACCTTTAGAGTAGTACTGCAACATATCAAGAGGTGAAGGAAACTGTCTCCATCTGTTTGGGGGTGTGGAAAAGATGGCGCAGTGCAAGGCCAAAATTCTGATAATACAATTATAAAAGAATGAGCCCTGGTGAAGTTTGCGGAGTATTTCATGGCTGAAGCTCATATGTTAGTGGAAATAAATATCTTAACCAATGAGTACGTGGGCATAGCGATGACAGCGGCTGTTGAGCCATATTGAGAATTGTATAACGCCATGACCCATATTCTTCAAGAAGATGCGGAGCTTTTACAAATCATTAACTCTTTACGCCGTCTCTCTGTCATATTTAGTGCTCCCAATGTAGACCGGAAAGCTTTGCAATTGCTGCCACATCCTCATTGGGTAATAGACCACAACGACCAAGTTATATTCCATTGGGAAATACTCGACCACTCAATATGTATGTGGGTCCTTTCCACCCTCCTTATACAAAACTGGCTTGTCCCCAACTGAGTTAAAATACTTTTTTTAACTTCTGCCTCAGCCCTTTGGGTGTGATCCATAGATGGTAGCCATTTATTAATGCTTGTTTCTTGTGCGGCCAAAGAGTTCACTATGCAGCTAACTTCCCTGGCAACCTGCATATTCATGCAGTACCAATTGTATTGAATAAGCAGGGAAAAGCTCAAGTGGAGTAGATATGAGACGCTCCACGTCTGCTATTACAAATAAACTTGTCCCTGACAATTCCCACGAGACACTTTGCGTTGGCCCCATCACTCGCCCTGATGACTTATTGTATCAACAAATTCCCCATTAAATCTCATCCTAAATCCAAGAGGGTGACCATAACCCTACAGACTCAGAGTTCCTCTGAGATGTGCAAAATTGTATGCCTGTCAAATTCTTGAGTGAAATGGCACAAGTGAATCTAGATCCTCAACGGACATCGCTTCTCTAGTGGGGGTAAACGTTGTAGTTTCAGTAGAAAAGATTTCTCAGGAGTATCCTCATGTCAGCGCTGGTGTTGTCACTTTTCTTGGTAACAAAAAGCCCTTGGACGTATATGTCATTAACATCAACGGTTCTTCTTAATTTGAGTGTACCTACCGTGATATTTTTGTTCAGAACACAAAAATCCAAGCTATTATAAATACTGGCGCTCCAGATAATATAATATCCATTAAACTTGTGTCTAAGATTCCGCTGAAGCCTGATGTGGAACACTGATTAGTGTATGGGACTGCAGGGGCTCAGAGCACCGTTTCAGAGGGCGCTTACAGAGCGTTACCTCTGAGGTTCAGCTCAATCAGGGCTTCTACTCAGCGGTGGTTCTTCCTAAAATAGTTACAAAATGGTGATTATTGCTGCGTTCATGCGGCTCTTTGGGGCAGTGGTAAATATGGCAGTAAAAAACAATTAGTATCCTAGGACAACAGATCCTTATTTACTTTACTTTCAGCGGAGTCCCAAATGACCCAAAACTGTTTCAGTCAGATCAATCTTGCGTATAGCAATGGGGTGATTCCTGCTTGATATTGACGAATGAAGCGAAGAATCAGAGCTCTGCCTAGCCATATTTACAAGTACAATGGCATTTCGCTGCAGGCCGCATACACCATAAGTATACCTTTGGGGAATCAGGCATATTAGGGACGGAGCTTAAAAATACACATCCCAGAAGGGTTATATGGGGAGATTATGTTGTCCTAGCAGCAATCTTGGCTCAAACCTCATGTGGTTTCTGGGTTAATGTTACCAGGGCATGGGGAAGTGAAAGTTATAGATAGCAAACCTACAGAAGGAGGCTATGATGGTCCAAAGGCACCAAGTGGTGACTTATTTAAACTTAACACCTATTGATAAGGGTCATTATATTCATAATTTCAGGCCTTGGGAGGCCCTTGGCCTACCGATGGAAACCTCATTCAGCGTAATGACAGTGGTTCTGTGGGAAGCTCTGACTGGGCTGTCGGAGGAACAGAAGGATAGGGTGATGGCCCTGTTTGGAAATACTGAGGAATTTTTGCATCCATTGACCACAATTTTGGATGTGCGTGAGGGTGTCGTGCATTAGGTGGACACATGCAATCTTCCCCCATTTGGTCACGTCCTATTTGGCACTAAAAAGCTGTGGAAGAAGTTTTATTCAATGAGGTAGACCAATTGATCGAATAAGAGATGTTAGCGCCATCCAAGAGTCCATGGGCATTATTGGTGCTAATTGTTAAAAGGAAAGATGGCACCAACCTGGTAGCCATTTACTGGAAGCTTGATAGCGTCACAAAGAAAGATTCCTACCCCCTCCCACAGATTGATGACGCTTTATATCAACTAAAGAGGGGCTATCTATTTTTCTTCCTTGGATTTGATATTGGGGTACTGGCAGATTGAGTTTCCAGTGGCAGAACTGGAGAAATGGGCTATAATAACCTCAAATGGGTTGTTTTAACCCATAATCATGCCAAAGAGTTATGTAAATCCCAGCTACATTCCAGAGGGCTATCAACACAACCTTGGGTGACTTGAAGCTGCCCTATTTAGCCTACTTTAAGATATTAATGTGTTTTATCAGATGTTCACAGAACATCTGGACCACTTGGAACAAGTATTCACCCAACTTGCTGATGATAACATCAAGATCAAGCCTTGAAAGTGTCATTTTTAAGGAGCAATTGGAAAACCTCAGGTTCGTGGTAGATTCAAAGGGGCTTAAACCTCATCCAGCGAAGGTGATAGCTATACATAAGATGAATTGCCAGACAATAAGCGAGATATCCAAGTGTTTTGGGGGATAGTTGTTTACTATCAGCAGCTCTTTCCTAACTTCAATTGTATTGTGGCACAGCTCTTTGAGTAATTGAAGAAGAACGCCACCCTTGACTGGATTGAAAAATTTCAAAACGTTTTTGATGTCTTGCAGACTGCATTGGCAAGCTCGCCTGTTTTGCAATACCTTAATTTCAAGAAAGAAATTCATAGTGCAAACGGACGCATCACTCTCCACTTTAGGGGCAATATTATCTCATAAGGATGATTGTGGCATAGAGCATCCTGTCACGTTTTGTAGCCAAAACTTAAACTGTCATGAACGTAATTACGTTGTGACTGAGCAGTAGTGCTTAGCGGTGATATGCACATATAAATAGTTCTGGATATACCTCCATGAGATGAAATTCCAAGTGTAATGGATCATGCATACCTGCGTTGGCTGCAAAATCTTCGTGAACCTGAAGGATGGCTCGTGCAATGGGAATTGAAGCTCCAAGCATATGACTTTGAGATAGTACACTGATTGGGGCAAAACATCAGAATGTAGACTGTCTCTTATGCTTATCCACAGTTGCCATTATGGTGAATTTCGCTGACATCGTGTATTAGAAGATTATTGTGGGAAAATACTACAATGAACTGCCACACGTGATCAAGGCGCTAGATAGATAGATGAGATACCTTCTTGCGCAATGAGAAACTATATAAGAAATTGGAGAAGAGACGCTGAGTTTCCTGAAGCCCTCCGCTAGGCCAGAAATTATTGTAGATGCCCATAAGGTGGTGGTAGGTCATGGAGGGTTGCAGAAAAGTTAAAGTTTTTGCAACCCCGCTACTATTGGGAGAGCATGCATTATGACGTGCTTGAGACGTTTGCTTGTTGTCACCAGTGCCAAGTGAGAAGCCTTTCCCCAAGAAGGCCACCTATAAGCTGGTTGAGCCTCATTTTGCATGGCAAAGTGATTCCCTTGATGTGGTGGGGCCTCTGCCAACTGGTGCAAACCGCTCTAAGTATATGTTAGTATCAATTGATCACTTGACAAGTTGGGCGGAAGCAAGAGCAATCAATAATTTAGGGGGGTTGTCAACGCTGTTAAGTTTATCATGGAGTGTGTCATACAGCGACATGGCTGTCTGCAATTTATTCTCATGGACAACGGAACAATTTTCACGTTGCAAGTCCTGCTAAACTGAACGAACGAATGGAAATCCACAGGTCCTTGATTACACCCTATCAACCTGAATTTAACCAGATGGTGGAACAAGTTAACGGAACATTGGTAAAAATTCTCTGCAAGCTTATAAAGGATTGCACCTCTTTATGAAGTACCCTCCTATCCGCCGCCATCTTTACTTATAATATTAGCTACCACTAGTTGACAGGCAAGAGTCCTTTCCAATTGCTCTATAGTAAACATCTGGCTTTTCCAGCTTTGCTTTATTCCTTTGTGGAGGATACTGGCGGAGTAGAATCACAGCATTATCTGACCAACTTAACAGACACGCTGATAAAACTACAAATGGAAGCTTATTCTACCAGAATAGCTAAGAAGAGTCATGATCAGGCAGCTGACTAAAGTAGACATAGCAGACTCCCACAGCTAGCTGTCGGAGATCATGTCTTGTTACACAATCAACATTAGTTTGAAAGGAAAAACAAGCTCGCTAACATCTAGACTGGACCATTTGATTTAAATATAGAAGACTGGTATTAATGCCTACAGCATTAAGGACCTACGGATGGCTGGATTATCAACCTAGTTCACAAGTAGTTCTTTTGGGCATAAAAGCAATAGGAGCTTATCACCCTGTCAAGGGAGAGTAATGTTGAGAAAATCAATATGACTGGACAATAAGCTATAGTTCTGGTGGCTTGTGTATTATGAGTTCAGGTGAGCTTCAAGATTTGGGCGGGAAATTATGCCAATGTGAAGCAAATTGATCAAAGTACTAATAGTTTGGCGAATTGAGGTAGTTCCATTGAAGCCTCAATGATGGGATGAAACCTCTAAAATTGTAGGGAATAGAGAGTTACTAAGCTGACGGGTCAAATTTGACCAAGAAGATTGAAGATTAAGAACTGAATGATAGAATGGAAAGAGAGGGTTTTTTGAAGTGGAACGTGAGAGAAAGTTAGCAGCAGTAGTCTGCGTTTTTATATATAATAAAGTAGTTTCTGTTGGATCAATAGATTCACATTTTATATATCGTTATTATTTACCAAGTATTGGTGATCTTCATATTGTATGTCCGTTGCTCAGTGGTATTAAACATATGCAACCAGCTTAGAGAAGCTAATAAATACTGCCAAAAGTTAACACGTTTATTAACCAAAATCCGTGCAATCATAGACACTTGTGCATCTGTTAATATAGCCTCTACAAAGCTAGTAGCCAAGATGCCACTAAAACTCAGTGTGGAGCACCGGGTAGTTTATAGAACCATGGGGGTGGAATGTACCGTTTCAGAGGGAGCGTACAGTGTGCTGCCTCTTCAGTTTAAGTCAATTGCTGTCTCTGCGCCAGAAATTGTATTGCCAAATCACAATTATGACATGTTAATTTCCGCCGCTTTCATGCGCAGTTTTGGTGCTGTAGTTGACATGGCAGAGGAAACCTTCAAGATCCTGGTTCAGCAGATCTTTGTCTACGTAACATAAAAAGGGGTACCACATGATTCCACCTGAGATGGACAAATCAACCCTTCATACTGTGATGGTGTAGTTCCCATTTGATATCAGTAATTGAAACAGTGGATTAGGGACCTTAATTAAATATACAAGAACCAAGGGATAACCATCTAGTACTAAAAAAAGAACCAAGGGATACCTTTATGAGCAGCGATCACTTTAATGATACCATCTGGACATCAAGTTATCATAGGAATAGAGATTGAAGTGGAGATACCAGAAGAGTTGTACAGGGAGGTCCTCATCACTTTTTGACAATCACGCCTCAAACCTCATGTGGATTCAGACATACTATTATCTGGCCAAGTGAAATCAAAGTGCTTTTGGACAACTTGCAGAAGTATTCTCTTATTATCCAGAGGCATCAGGTGGTGGCTTATCTACACCTGACCCCCATTGATGAGATCCTTCATCTTCATAAATTTGTCTCATTGGGTTGAACTTGGCCTCCCCACTACAACTTCAGCCTTAGTAATGGCAGTGATTACTTGTGACGCTTTGAAGTGGCTATTGAATGATCAATAATAACAGGTAATGGCGTTATTTGAGAAGTATTAGAGATCTTCACATCCCATGACTTGTGGTGCACTCATGGCAATGTTCATCGAGTGGACACAGGGGACAACCATCCTAATCATTATTGGCCAATCCATCGCTCAAGGGCTGCAGAAGAGGTATTTTCTGACAAAATAGGGAAGTTGTTGGAGCAGGGTATGCTAAAGCTGTTGAAAAGTCCTTGTGCTGCACCTGTATTAATTGTAAAAAAGAAGGATGGCGCTAACCAGGTAGTGATTGACTATCAGAAACTTAACAGCATCACTAAAAAGGATTCATATCCTTTGCCAATAGATAATTATGCCTTATATTGTCTGGGCAGTGCTCACTATTTTTCAGATATGGAAAAGATTTCGTGGTACTGGCAGATTGAGTTGCTCGCGGAAGAATGATAAAAGTGCTATGATCAGCTCCAAAGGGTTATTCCAGCCCTCTTGTATGATGCAGTGCCTATATAACACCTTAGCTTATTTTTTAAGGGCATGGACACTATTATGGGTGATCTCAAGTTGTTGTGCATCCGGGTCTACCTTTAAGACATTAACGTTTTCTCAAGGACTTTTTCAGAGCATCTAAATCACTTGGAAGAAGTATTCCACCAGCTTGCGGAGGCTAACATTAAAAACAATCCTGTGAATGACATTTCTTTAAAGAGCAACTAGAAAATCTTGGGTTCTTTGTAGATGCCAAAGTCCTTTGATCATACTGGATAAGGTAGAAGCTATCAGAAAGATGGTTGACCCCATATCAAAGGGATATTCAAGTATTTTGGCGTGATTGGGCACTACCACTATTTTATTCCCAATTTCAGCTGTATTGGGGCCCTGCTATTTAAGCTTCCGAAAGGAACACAACTTTCAAGTAGAAAGAATGATGTCAGAGCATGTTTGATGCTCTTCAATTGGCGCTGATCATCATTGTGGTGCTACAATATTTGAACTTTGAAAGTTAGTTCATTGTTCAGACCAAATCATCCCTTTCCTCTGTGGTAGCAATCTTTTCAAAGAAGGATGATGGGGCAGAGCATCCCGTTGCTTATTGAAGCAGAAGTTTAAACTGTCTCAAGCGGAATTATACCATGACTGAGTGGAAGTGCCTAGCGGTAATTTACGCTTAATTACAGTTTTGGGTATATCTTCATGGGGTAAAGTTCAAAGTCGTGCCTTCACGCTTTGTTATGCTAGTTACAACATTTGGGTGCCAGAGGGGCACCTCGCATGGTGAGCGCTCAAGCTTCAAGGATATGATTTTGAGATAATCATCTAGTTGGGTGCAAAGGCACCAGAACACTGAATGTTTATTGCACTCTCTAACGGTGGCTATCACAGAAAATCTCACTTATATAATGTGCAAGAAAATGATCAGCGGCAAATATTCTGACATTCACCTCAAATCATATTAGCGCTGGATGGAATAAGGGCGGATACATACTTGATGGACGACAAGTTATTTAAGAAGGTTGGAGGTCGCTGTGAGTTTTCTGAAGCCCTTTGCCCGACCAGGTATTATCTTGGATGCTCACAAGGTGGTAGGGCATGAAGGATTATGAGGACCGTTAGAATTCCTGCAGGAACAATATTAGTGGGAGAATATATGCTTCAAAGTGCTCGAAATGATCACTTGTTGTCATCAATGTCAAGTGGAGAAGCTCTTCCACAAAGAAACCCACATATCATCTGGTTAAACCCCATTTCACTTGGCATACACTATCCATTGACGTTGTGGGGCTCTTGCTGATGATTGTAAATTACTTCAATTATATCCTGGTAGCGATATATTATCTGGCAAGGTGGATAGAAGCTGATCAATCAGAGATTTGGGTGCTGTAACCGCTGCCAAGTTCATAATGGGTGTTTCATTCAATGGAATGGCTGCCCGTAGTTCATACTCACAGACAATGGAACCAACTTCAACTCACATGTCCTCCCTAAGCTGAACGTATTGATGGTTATCTGTGGGGTCCTAACTACTCCGTACAACCCTGAATCTAACGGGACCATTGAGTGGGTCAATGTACTTTAGTAAATATCCTTAGAAAGCTTGTGAGAGATTGACCATCTGACTTGAGCACCCTTATCTCCACTTCAGTTTTTGCTTATAACATCAGCTATCACTCAGCGATGGGAAAGAGTCCTTTCCAGATGCTCTATGGTAGACACCCAGATCTGCCTCCATTATTCTACTCTTGTGTAGATGATACCGGTGGAATTGACCCTCAATGTTATCTGATGAATTTGACGTCCACGCTTATTATACTCTAGACTGAAGCGTACTCAACTAGTTTAGCCAGAAAAATTAGGGGGTAAATTTTCTGATCATCAATGATGTAGTGGCTTCTACGATTCAAGATAAGAGAGCATGTCTTGTTTATGATCAGCATGGATTTGGGCGGCATAATAAGCTAGCTAGCATCTGGATCAGACCCATTGAGATAATAGAAAAATTGGCACTGATGCCTACATAATTTTGAGGAGCCATGAAGTGGTCAAATTATCAACCAAGTGCATGCTAAGTTCCTTCGAACAAATAAACAATAAGAAAACAACCTGAAAAGACCTATATGTCGCCAGCAGAATGAGGAAGGTTACGCCACCAGATATAGATGAGGTCCCTCTGGACTGGTTGACAGAGAACGAGATGCAGGTGTCATATCAGAGGAATACCATCTTGTTAAGAGAAGAAATGTTGGTGATTAACCAGATGGTTTTTCCCGCTATGCTGTAACTAGGCCACAATTAGTTTTAATAATGATAGTCGAGCAATCTTAGAGGAATCTACTGGATCAGTTAGCCTCAGAAAACAGTTTGATTACAATTGGTGTAATTTGATTTACTGGCGACTAGAAGCCAAGGCTAATTGAGAAGAGGTTATATTTTTAAGTTACTAATGGTTGCCAGTGGATCAAATGCTGAATATTAATAATGGTAAATGTGGCGATATGGTTATGATTCCACTAAGAGTTACGTTGAGCGAGTTAGTGGGTGATATTAACTGATTGATTGAGCTGTAGGTAAGTGGCCGCAGAAAGTAATATAGAAGTAGTTAGAGAGAGTAAAAAGGTGGTTCATTTTTTGTTGGGAAACTGCAGTTGGACTCTGCAATAAGAAGTTGATAATTGGTGTAGACCCCTTGGTTTTTAAAGGACAACGCTACTTTTATAATAAAATACTGTGTTCCAGGAAGCGCTTTGCTTCTACCTTATATTTTTATTCGAGGTGGGTTGACCTTAGGATAAATATACCACACCAAGAAGTTTTCTAGCCAGTACAAGTTTCAAACTCAAAACCTGCACTTAGGGTGGAAGCAGTTTTACCTGCTCAGCTAACCACCCTTTTACCTTATATTTTATTAACTTTGTTCTTGAAACGGCGATCATATCGCCCTTCCTTTGTATCAATGGGTTTACCCTTTGTGAAACAATCATCCAGATATTATCTATTCTGCCAGAAAATCAACAGTAACTATACCCGCGTAGCCTTCAAAAACTCAGACTTCATAAATCAAAAATTCAATACTGATGATCCCTGCCAGGTCCCTTCTGAGGCTACCCAGTGAAGATGTACCTTCCCGTAAATAACCCCAGTTGACAACAGCCCTACTGATATGGAGGAGAATATGAGCTTGATCTGATGGGTCACTTCTTATAATCAAGATATGCCTCTTCAAAGCACTTGAGAGCTTGAGTTTAGAGTGACAATGACAACGACTATTTTCGCCCTTGATGCAACCCTCTACCAAATCTAGATGGAGGAAGTAGTCGATATAATTATTAAATTACTGAATGGATCTATTACACCTGGAGGGCGACTCAGCCGTTGTTACTCCACATTAGTTGCTCCCAGTTTGCAACACTTTTGCTCCTCACCTGACCTTCCTGTACTTAAGTAGAAGTGGAGCGGGTAAGATCTATCTCTGTCTATTCGCTCACCCCACCATTCACCATCAGATGCAGTTACTTGGGTTACATCACATATAAATCCAGCACTGACTCTGACTCACTCTGAAAATACATGCTCAACTTCTTTAATTGTTAAAGCTGCATCCAAGTTTGGGTGGGATAATCGTGAAGCCATCCTGGATAATCGCTGAGAGATCAATGATGTTCAAACCCATTTGGCCCAAATTGATAACGGATTTATACTTTACCTACATGGCGAACTCACTCAGCAGATGACCCGTGTCATTGCTGACCAGGATCAGTGAGTGGAATGCACTTTAGCTGGATTTATAAAATTAATTTCTGATGATTGTCAAACTACTGACTCTTAAATTGCAGCCTTAGCTTCCTGAATCTAGTAACTGAGCAAAAGGAATACCATGCTGCAAGTTCAAGAAGTATTTATTCAATGAGGACCTCTCAGCACAACTGGCCATATGCGTCCTGAAGGGGGAAAGGTCCCCCAGGGACTGACCCCATGATGGACCCTCTTTTTTGAAAAAATTACAATGCTCAAATTAAAGCCCTGGAGCTACAGTTTCTGAAGGTGGCTCATGGAGCATGGATAGATATAGAAGGAGAGTTCTTGATGAGGACCTGGCCTTGATCCTATTATACAACAAGTTCAGTTCCTTAACCAAACCTGTTACCAGTTGACCACCTCACAGCTTTGCCAACAGACCTAAGTGAACAACCAACTCAGTCATATTACCACTAAACTCCAAGCCATGGAGGTTAAACAAGATACCCTATCATCCAAAGTAGCAAGCCAGTCCACCAAGATTAAATACATCTGCTGACTCCTAGATACCAAGGCCTCACTTAAACATTTTAACACCTGCTACACCACCCCTCAGGATGACTTGGATGATTTCCGCCGTTAAGTTGATAATGCTATACTTAAACCTAATCTCAGAACTACTATGCCAACTGAGTCTGACCAGCCTCTTTCTCAAGCTATCCATGCTCTATATGAACCTGTTGGATGCTTCAATCCCACTTTTATAAAGTAAAGTATGTTACTAGGACTAAAATTATTATCTCCTATATTTATGTATGTGAAAATGCGATGGAAGCCCCAACTGATCACCAAAGGTGCCAGATTATAAGACTTTACTTTATAGTAAGGCTTAAGAAATCATAATTCCATACTTCAAGAAGTGTACAACTTGGGCGGAGTTAAAAGACGCCCTCATTGAAGTAGTTTGCAGAATAATATCCTTTTCTGACCATAAACAGGCGTTTATGCGAATTCTTTAAACAGGATTAAACAAATGTTGATTTTGCTGATCGTTTTTAGCATGAAGCGCAGGCCCTCACATCCTGTACTGAGTTAATTTGGACGATGCTATCACCATTGTTCTCTCCGCGTTCCAACATACTATGACGCTTGTACTACACTTCCAAAACGCGAAAGACTGTTCAAATCAATTCTTGACACTAATTAATCTATCATGGAGCTGCCTGATCAAGAGATGCATCAAGTCCCTAACAAGGGAATTTGGTCACATGTTTATACTGTTGAACAATTCCAGAGATTAAGTCCCAACTTGATTTATAATCTTACTATGAGATCTCTAGTCATCATGAGGGATCTTAGAAGAAAAAGGTTGGTGAGGCAGGAAAAGCGGAGTCAGCTTAGGGAATGATGCACCCTGGCTGATGACCTTGCATCTCATACTATTCCTACTATTACTTGGACTAAATGTTATGTCCTTTCCACCTCTGTTGAAGTAGATGTCTCAGACTCATTAATTTCAAAATAAAGATTTAAATTCCTCTTACCCTACTTCTCCAGTCCAATTCCATCGGGTCATTTCTATTTATTTAATCCCTCATTTTCGTACTGAGGTCACCCAGGTTGAGGTAGTTGTCCATAAATTGAAAATTCTGGCCATAGTTGATATCACTTTGTGATCAATATTTCTTGATTATTATAACGGATAAAAGTCGCGCCATATAAAAATCACACCTTAAATTATGGGATGGTGGGGCCTCAGCAGACTTGATCTCTGGATGCTTACTCCTCCCTGATGCCTGGTTTGAAACCCTGGTTGTGTTGGCTTGAAGATGTTTTAGAGAATGATAGCTATAATCTTCACATAGGTACCAAATTTTTATTGAAACTAATACCAAAATAAGTTTTAAGGTCTTGTATTTCTCTATTTTAGGATACTGTATTCCTTTAATTGTTAAAGTCATCTCTAAAGAGAAAGGAATAAGGAAGCCTAAAAGTTGTTTTCTGGAACATTTGAACTTCATTGAGCAGCTAGAGTACCAAGTGGCTGGTCCAAAAACCAAGCGCCTTCTTAAAGTGCAGAGGCTCAGGAGGGGATGCCCATATATGCCAACAACCACATAATTATACCGCCAAAATCTCAAATATAGGTGGATATAGGTATCCAAATTACCATTCTACCAAGTTATTTGTTAAAAATACATAGAGAACTAAACTGTCTATTTGTGATCCAAACATCTGACATGGGGTGCTAGATCCTGCTTACCAGGGACCCCTAAACATTCTGATGGCTACCATCACTAATCACCCTGTACAAATATCGCAAACCCAACCCATTTCATACATCCAGACTCTACCTCCAATCAAGTTGAATCCATTTGCAGGTGCAGAGATCTACATGATTTAAGGTTTTATGATGACACCATCATCAGCTGCATAGACGTAAAGAAAGGGGAAATCCTCACCTACAAGAAGCAGTGTCAAGCAGATGCTCTTTTAAAAGAGCATGCTTAAATATTTAGAAAGGTTTAAATATCTTTGGAATGAAACAGGTGTACAGCACAGAGTGTTTATGGGCGACATTTCTCCAAGCCGCTTTCAGCCCTACCAGAAACCAAAATTTAAAGAAGCTCAGGTGGTATAGGAACTAAAGCAACTCCTTGATGCTGGATTACTCAAGCCCTCACAAAATCCATGGGCCTCTCCCTTGTTGCTCACATGAAAGAAGTATGGGGGACATTGAGTAGCATGGACTACCACTTGCTGAGTGCCTTTACTCAAAAGGATAGTTATCTGATAATACTGATTGATGACTACTTATGACTCTTGGCCAGATCCCAACTCTTTTTGGCAATGGATCTTACTATTGGCTACTGGAAGATCGAGCTTGTGGTGGAGGATCAGGGTGCAAATGTGTCCTCATAGAAAGTGAGGGGTTGTTTGAACCTATGAGAATGCCACAAGGGTTATGTAACGCCCCAGCTACTTTCTAAAGAGCAATAAACGGCATGTTAGGTACTTGAAGAGATCTTGTGCGTCAGTTGACTTTGATGATGCGATCATGTTTTCACGCACCTTTTACTAACATATCACTCACTTGGAGTAGGTGTTAAAATGTCTCTTCTCTGTTTTGCTAAAGCTAAAACCATCTAAATGCCATCTCGTCCAAGCTTACAAGGTATTCCTTGGGCATAAAGTTACCCAGGAAGTGATATCGCCATTACCAGACAAAGTGATTGCAATTGAGAAGATTGCTCGACTCTCCAGCTTATGCAATATTCCAGTATTCCTCAAAATGGTTGGCTAATGCTGAAAGTTTATCCACCACTTTAGATAGTTCACCAAACTGCTGATGTACCTGATCCAGAAGGAGATTCCGTTCCAATGGAGAGAAACTCAACTATAAGCTTTTGACGTCCTAAGGAAAGCTCTCATGACTTCCCCTGTATTGATCCATCCCAAGTTTGAAAAACCTTTATCCTTTTCACTTATGATAGTGATGTGGCTGTCAGTGCCATCCTGACACAGCTTGATACAAATTAAGTTGATCATCCTATAGCATACTTCAGTAAAACACTAATTTGGGAAGAGGAATTACTGTGTCATCAAATGTGAGTGCTCATGTAAGCCTTGGGGGAACAACCCCTGCAGCTAGACTAGGAGAAATTTCCATTTTACAAAAAAGTGGAAGAATCAGGCAGCCATCCCTCCCATCACCCCGAGTGAACTAACCATGTGGTGGACGAGAGATGGGTAACAGCGTCTCCCCTGAAAATTGCGCCTCATCCACCCCTTCTTACTATCATAGGATTGGTAATCAAAATTCATAAATTTTGCCAGGAGTTGGCAGAGGGTAGAAGCTGTTGCCTGCAGAAGGTAATTGGGCCGTGTCTCTGGGAGGGGTATTAATAGGTTTTTAGTTTCACTGGGGAGGTCAAGTCACATTCCACCATAGAAAAAGTAAAATTTAGTTTCAAGCGTGAAGATTATTATCTGTCAAGTTTCCACAGAAGTTCCTAAATGAGCCCATCCCTGAAAAGTATGCGCTTATCCAATCCCTTTCAGACCAAAAATGCTGGCCATATGTGGCCTGGCCATAACATAACCTGCCATCTGCCAAAAGCGTCATCATCATTGCGCCAAGTGCAATTGCGATGGAATGAATATTCTCATTAGTAACTTAATTGGTAATTTGGGCGGGAAAGTTAGATTCTGAATCGGTATCATAAATCATGCAAAACGACAATCTGCTAGAACAAAAATGTAAAGATCTCTTGATGGTACATCTATGAATCCCCCCCTTGGGTTGGGACCATCTAGTACTAAAAAAAAGATCTCTTGATGGTACATCTATGAATCCCCCCCTTGGGTTGGGACCATCTAGTACTAAAAAAAAGATCTCTTGATGGTAGTGCACTTAGCTTTAGGTTCCCCATTGAGTGAGCATATAGGGCAGCGATCACAGAAGGTATTGTTGTCACTCCATTTTCCCCTTTACCATCTTGTATCAATATAAATTCCTTAAAACTTCCCAAATTTATTTGTGAGTTAGAGAACTTTGTTGAACACTTATGGTGATAATTTTGCATTTTGGAGATCCCTGGCTAGTCTTAGTGGCTGCCTTTTCCAATCTTCACCTGTCAATATGGATGGCTGTACCTGAAGTATATATGTCTGGGGGTTCTGGGTGTTCACTCATTTGCAGTTTCAGGCCTATCTTAATCAGCAGCACGCTCCATGACATAATGTAGCAACCACAGTTTTGGTCCTTCTCCACTCTTTGTTGTACAAGGGGTTCAGAGTTGGTTTTGTGTAACAAGTGGAACTTCAGTTTCATAACCGTAGGTTTTTCCCAAAAGTTTAGAAGTTCCTACTAACCCAACCAGCAATAAGTGTTCTTTCCATCCATTGGGTGAAGTGTTAGGTCCTTATTTCTCTTCAAGGCTGGGCCAGCCTGGTCAGGTGCAAGCATGGGGTGTTGTTCAACCTGCAGTCACGTCCCTGTCTCCCCCAATCTGCTGTTTTTCTTGAATAGGGCATTTGAGCGGTTGATCTGGATGCTCTGAAGATGACATTGTATGTGACTCTGCTGGTGCCCTGGTTATACATGGTGGAAGTAGCAAAGTTTGGGTGCATACAGATGGTGTATACCATAACTTCTTCTCCTATGTACAGCCCATGGAATGGTTCAGCAAATATCCCTTCCCTTCCAGGCGTCCCATATTATAGCTAAGAATAAGATAATGCATACTTTTTGTTGCCAGTTAAGATTCAGTTGGGCGCTAATGTGGTCTTAGTTGAGGCTCTCTTGGACACAGGAGTTACTGGAAATTTAATGAGTTTGCAGGTTGCTCAGGGATCAGATTTAATTTGGATGTCAGATCCTCAGTTTTAAGTGTGTCATCAGCCTCGATGACCTGTTACCAGGTGAGACGGCCTGTAGCATTATCAGTACTTGGATTTGGCTTCTGTGATCAGTTCACCGCTGTGCCAGATTTACTGTTTCCCATTATCCTGGTGGATGGTTGGTGGCGGTGATAAAGGGTTTGTATTTATCTTGAGCCCAATATCCTGTCATTCAAAAAAAACCCATGCGAGGGGCGAATTTCTGTTGATAAATACCTTTTCTCTGGAGGGCGCAGTGAAGTCAATTGTGTCAACTTTCCCGATGTGGCTTGCCAGTGGCTTTTCCATCCTGCATGGCCCAGTACATGGACATATTTGATATGGGCAAAAGCCATCTGGCTTTCCTCTCATTCTGGTTATGATCTAGCCTTCTGGCTGACTGTTAATATTATCGCATTAAATGCCTTAGTAATATTATGCAAAGCAGGACATAGCCCTGTAGGCGTGGTAAATGACATTCTTGAGGAAAGATGGGTGTTCAAGGAGACCTCCCTACTTCATCTCACATAGTGTTTGCCCAGAAGTTCAATGGGACGCTGCGGCCTTGTGTGGACTTTGTGCATCTTAATAACATTACTGTTCACAGACCATCTAGTACTAAAAAAACATTACTGTTCACAATCCCTACCCATTTCCCTCAAGCAGATGATTAGCAGAGTGATTGCAAAGTCCTGGGTGCTTTTGAATCATAATCTCATGAATGCATTTGGACAGATTCTGATGGCAGAAGGTCAGGAGTAGCTTATGCCAATTCATACCATAAGAGAAATCTTCCAGTTCCGCCTAATGTACTTGGCTTGAAAACGCCTTAGCCACATTCCAATGGATGATTTACAATGTGCTGGATGACCTTCAGTTCTCCTGTATGGTAGTTTATATCAACAATATCCTTATTCATTCCCCATTCTTGAGAAGCATAAGAAGGACCTGGAGGCGGTGTTAACTGCATTTCACACGTCTGACCTCTATGTGAAACCTTTAAGTGTGAGTTTTTCAAGGATGAGGTTACCTTCTTTAGTTAACGTGGTATTGAAGTATGGGTACGCAATTACTCCCAGCAAGCTCAAGGCCATCCTCTTATGGCCAACCCCATCAACCCAGAAGCATTTGCGGAGCTTTCTGGGCACCATCGTTTTTTAAAAAATTCTCCCCTGCCCTCTTGTAGTGGTCGCGCCGCTGCACCCCTTGAGGGGGAAGGATGTTCTGTTTTAATGAATACAGGAATTCCAACAAGCGTTTGATGCCATCAAGTAGGTGTGCATGGCACTGCCCATTCTCAAGCACGCTGACCCCAGTAAGCCTTTCATCATCACATGTGATTCATCATCAGCTGCTGTAGTGGTTGTGTTGCTTCAGGAACAGGATGGTTTGAACATCTGGTCATTTCTTTCTCATGCAAGTTTGCTTTGTATGAACATTCTTGATCCATTTGCAATAAGGAGGTGGCCACCTTGGCGTGGTCGCTTATGCATTGGCATTACCTCCTTCAGGGTGCACAACATAAGGTGACTGTTAAGACAGATCATCAGGCCTTTATGTATTTCTGAAAACTGCAGAAGCTGGCCATCACTTGGCCTTGACATATTGGCATTTTTGCAGTTTTAACTTTAAGTGCAAATTCATCAAGGGTTCATTGCATGTACTCCCTAATTTCTGAGTTGCAACCTTTCATTGGGTCTGAGGGCGGTGGAAGAACAGGAGCTGGCCACAGTAATTCCGCCAACCCAAATTCTAGCCTCTGCCCATCACTCAGTTTCTGTGATGGAGTGGGGTCCAGACGTTCCATTAGTCACTTAGGTACTTGCGGGTCAGACAGCCTGTGTGGAAGAGTTGGAGCTGGTTGACCATATTGAACTTTTAGTGCATCAAAGTACACAGTACTTGTTAAGGACATAGTTTTGTTTAAGAGCCAAGTTTAGGTTCCACTCCTCCTTCATGACAAATTGATTTGGGCTTATCATGACCCTAAAGAGGTGGGTCATCTTGCAATAAAAAATGCCTCAACTTGGTGAAGTGGATTTACAACTGGCCGGAGATTTTTAAGGTTATTATGATGTGGATCGCTAGCTGCAAAATGTGCATGCATTAAAATCTGATCACTACAGCCATAAAAATCTTCTCCATCTTTTGCATCAGACTGAGGGTCTGTGGACCTCAGTATCAGTCAAAAGATGTTGAGCTCCCTTTCTCTAAAGGGTATGATGAGATTATGGTAGTTATATTAACGCTTTACCAATTTTCCTTGTATATCCCCTGTTCATCCAACATTACATCTGAGGAAATCGCCCACCTCCTTGTGAAACATTTCTTCTCAATGTTTGGGTTGCACCAGGAAATTGTGAGTGACAGGCAGCCGCAGTTTATGGCGCAATTCTGTAAAGCCTTCTAGCCATCTTGAGAATTCAGCAATGCCATCCCTCTTATATTGTCCCCAGATGGACAGTCAAATAGAGCGGGTCAACCAGATCCTTGAACAATATCTATGGCGTTATGCCACAACTGCACAGGATACCTGGGAGGATGACCTTCCGTTGGCCCATTCTACTTATAACAATGCCTCCCATGCCTCTATGGGGTTCTCGCCATATGAGGCCACATTGGGGTATAACATTTCGTTTTCACCTGGGCTATGCCTTCAGCCAGAGGTCCCTGCAGTGGCAGAATAAGCTCAGGGGATCTTAACATACTCATTTTCTGGTCCGAGAACATCTGACCAAAACCATCAGTGATTAAAAGAAGTTTGCAGATCAGCTATGGCTTCCCACTCATGAGATCACAATAGGTTCTTTGTTCATGTTCATTACGTTCCACCCTCATATAAAGGTGCCCACACAGAAGTTTGTGAGCAAGAGATCATGCCCTCATGAGGTCATAGAAGATTTGGGGAATGTCACTTTCTGGTTAGTGATTCTCACTCAATGGAAGCAGCACCCCATCTTTAATGCTTCCCAGTTGTCCCATTAAAAGGCACACTGCCCGTGGACCCTGCATCAGTGGTGATTTAAAACTCAGCATGTAATAAGTGGGTTTTCACCAATATGTGATGAAGGAGTTGGGAAGCACAAATCATGTCACTGACCATATGACCAACAATCCAATGGAAA
The DNA here is from genome assembly GCA_022478985.1 of Massospora cicadina. Taxonomy (NCBI): domain Eukaryota; kingdom Fungi; phylum Entomophthoromycota; class Entomophthoromycetes; order Entomophthorales; family Entomophthoraceae; genus Massospora; species Massospora cicadina. The sequence goes on from JAKSZP010009701.1 coordinate 42,221, forward strand.
TCCACCCCTGAACCCACGCGCCATTCCTGGAGGTTGCATTATATTCCTGGACTATGGTTCTGGTGATGCTGCACGCTAGCAGCAGCATCTAACTCCATAATAGTGCCAAAAACGAATCCAACGCCTGGGCCAGCTCACTTGTAGAGCTCATATTCCAGTTTAAGTTTTTTAAAATAAATTCAAAAAATCTATTAAAAATTCCAAAGCTAGAAAATATTTTATTGCTTTTATAAATAATTTTTTAGGAAACAAAACTAAATTATTAGTCATCATTTTCCATTTTTAAGCATCTTAAATTCCACTTAACTAGGCTCCTTTACCCCAGGCTTTCAAATGACGCCCAGATCATTGTATGCAAAAGCTCCATATTCCAATGAATCATGATTCAGAGAATTCAGGATGTCAGTTGTGCATTACACTAAATCAGCCCTCATTCCCAAATTTCTGATTTCTTGCCCACTACCCCATTCTCTATTTGTTCCTCCTCTGACATAGAATTCTCAAACTTGACCTTCAGATTTGTATCAGAATCTGAGATTTCATCCACTAGGTTGATGTGTATTCCAGGATGTGCCTGATCCATCACACAACTCATCTTTATAGCCAAGAATTTCCTGATCTTCTCCAGGCATTATACATATTCCTCCAGAGTCTGCCAGGTCACTTCTTCCACTGAATACCCCTCTCCACCTTAACAAGAATTGCCATTAGACTCTCACCTATCACGCATTCAGTATCCGCTCACTTTCATAGTCCTATTTATCCTCATCCCACGGGCTCAACGGTCCAGGCCGCTCTGGTCCTCGCCCTTGAAACTCTCAAAGTTGTGAGTCATGGATGACCAGACGGGACTTTGACCCTTCCAGAAGGTCCAATTTGAATGCGACCTTAATGATAACCTAAATTACTTTATACGGACCCAAACACTTCAGGCCAAGCTTCTAAATTTTCACCATTACAGTGTACTTCTTTGCCGCTACCAACACCCAATCTCCTAGAGCAAACAATGGATCCAGCACTCTTTGTCAGTCTGTATATCACTTCTACTGTTCCATGGCGTGCTCCAGATTCCCTCTTAACTTCTTCCCAATGTCCATAATACTGTGGGACAACTCGTCCGCCCCCTGAACACTCTGACATTTGACCCCCCATCCAATGCAGGATCAACCCGTGGTTTGCAAAAAATGGGGTCATACCCATTGATGACTGACAGTGGTTGTTATAAGCAAACTGGGCCAACCTGACCCAAGCGACCCAATCATCCTGCATGTCCAAAACATAGCACTGAAGGTATTGTTCCAATATCTAGTTTACCCTCTCCGTCTGTCCATCAGAATGGGGATGATATGCCAAAGCCCACATAGGTGAGCCTTCAAATTCCTGAGCAAATTTGGCCAGAATTTTGATATGAATTGTGCTTTTAAATCCAAAACGATTTCTGCAGGTAGGCCATGTCAGGCAAATATTTTGTCAATGAAAACCTTTTTCGGCACCCTTGGCTGCAAAATTGGAGGTGCACTGGAAAGATTCAGCCACTTTCAGTCAACTGAATGACAATGGCCATTATTGCTTCTTTCCCTTGGACCTTGAGTAACCTCATAATAAAGTTCACACTAACTGATTTCCATGGACGACTTGGCATTTGGAGCAGGACTAATTTACCAGCGAGCGGCTTTCTCAGAGGTTTTGACCAAGTGCAAACCAAGCATTCCACCATATACTTCATAATATCCTTCCAAAGTCCAGCCAATGAATAGTTCTACTGCAACAATTTTACCATCTTCATGAACCCACAGATTCCCCGTCAATGGGTGGTCATGAAACGCCTGCATTAACTCCCATTGTAATGATAGATTTAGAACCCATAATCGTAAATCATGTTACAGAAAACCGTTTCTCTTCCCACAATTCTGATGGTGACCGTGCTGCTGGCCTTCTGCTGTTGCAGCCCACAACTGATGACCAAATGCTGACTTCCTCTGCTTCTGCCGGATTTCCTCCCCAATTTGCTCTCCTTACTCACCATCATCACAAATTGGTCTGATCAGAACATGGTGGCCATGTTAAATCCATCCAACCCCCACTTCTCATATGCCAGCCCTGCGTTATGACTCAGCCAATCTAACAAGGTGTTGACTGCCCCAGTTGATACTCTATCCAGAAATTATATTGAGCCAGCTCCACATTTCAACGGTCTTGGCGCTGATTTATTGTCCTGGGCTTGCAGTAATACTCCAGCACTCAATGGTATGTCTGGACCAAAAAGGGTTCTGGGCATACAGCAGATGGTGCTGCCACTCCTGCAAAGATGAGACCACCACCAGTAGCTCCTTGTCATATATTGGACAATTCATTTCTGCTGGGATTATCTTCCAGCTAAAATAGCACACTGGGTGTTCCAGATCATCTTCCACCTTCTGTAACAATACAGCCCCATGGCAAAATTTGAGGCGTCCATATCAACTGTGAAAAGTTTCTCAGGGTCTGGATGAGTTAGGACAGGCGCCAAATTGAGCTTCTCCTTCAGCTGATTGAATGCCCGCTCCTCCTCCTCCCTCCCACATGAACTACACATCCTGAATCAACTGCGTAAGCAGCAGGGCCATTTGCAATAGATTTTATGACCCACCTGAGGAAATTTACCGTCCAAAAAAACTTCTTATTGCCATTTAATCCATAAGGGCTTTCCACATGCGCACCACCTGTAGCTTGTCTGGCATAACCCAAGCCCCTTTCTGAACATGACACTTCTAAAGAATGTTACTGATTGTTTGTTAACCTCACACTTTGAGGGCTTCAACCGCAATCCTGCCTCATCCAGCACTTCCAGATCTTCATGCATATCACATATGTGCTCCTACCAAGAACGGAAAAGCACAAGGATGTCATCCATATATGGGATGAAACACCAGATGATCATCCTACTCAGCACCCAGTTGATCATGCATTGAAATACTGCTAGGGCATTCTGCAGCTCAAATGGCATTACCCGGTAATGGAACATTCCTAGGAGGCATTTAAACGCTGTATACTTATGATGCTCTGGTCTCACGGGTACTTGATCAAAGGTGTCCATCAGATTGAGCTTTGTGAAGATGTTACACCCCTTGACCATCTGGAGGATGTTCTCCATTAATGGCATAGGGTAAGGGTCCAGCTCTATAACCACAGTAAGCTGTCAGAAGTCCGTGCACAACCATAATTCTACACTTGACTTGGGCACCAGTAACACTGGGGACACTACAGCTGATCTTGACGATTTAATCAACCCCTAACTCAACATTGAACTCACATGCTCCTCCAATGCAGCCTTTATCTGTTCATTCAGCAGATAAACCAGGCATCCATATGAAAGTTTGGATCCTTTCTTAAAATTGAAATGAGAATGCAAATGGGCCTGTGGGCGAGAACAGTGAATATCTTTTCAGCACAAATATTCCCACAAACTCACAATATTCCACTGGCAACTCCTCCACCTGCACGGACCCAGGATCTTATACTCGTCCAATTTATTCTCTCCCACAAACAATCTCCACCTCATTGGCAGTCCCAACCTCAGATTCAGGTTAATGATATAAGAAGGCAAATCAATCTGGGGTCAAAACTGATGCCACCACAGCATCCTTAACACCGCTGGATGGGCTGAATTTCCAATTGCACAGAACTGCTCCAATAATCTGGATGGACCCTGCTGTACCCTTATTGATGGTCTCACTTTCCATGAGGGAGCCCTCCGAAATATATCAGCAAACACCACCTCCAGCCCCTTCTGAATCTGAAACTTCAGTCGCTCAACCAGTGTGAGCTCAATGTAATTTTCTTCCACCCCAGTATCTACCAGGGCCATCGCCCCTTCCATTCTGCCATCCTCATACAACTCTACTGGATAAATAAATGAGGATAAAGCAAAGAAGGCAATGTATTTTCTGAATAAATTTTCAAATTGCAAACTTGTAGATGATAAAAAACATTGGCACATTCCCCTTCTCATGCACATGGCTTGCTGTTTTATGGGCTTCCTCCTCGTTCCATTGGCGCACTCCCCTTTGTACATTTTTGAAAATTTCTTGAGTCTGGATGCCAGCCCCCTGACTAAAATGATTACTCACTAGGAATTGTCCTTTCCTGGGTGACATCAATCCCTCACGCCTGTAACGCACTGGCTCCTTCCAATGAGCCACGAATGAGTTGGGCAACAGGATCCATGTTACAGACCATAGGGCTGACAGGGCTCCTGATACTACTCTCCTTGTGCGCGCGCTACAAGATTGGACAAGCACCCCTGGAAGACAGTTGCAAATATACTTAACCCCAGCAACATGCCTTGACTCCAAGACAAGGTATAAAGGGAGGCAATAGCTCTCCCAAGCTCACTCTCAAAGTCCAATTCTTGTTGATTCAAACCAAACATGGCTGCAGTTAGGCAATATTTTAAATAAACTCAAACTTTAAATATATGAATTTTAAAGTTCTATTTATTTAATATTGGCCAGGTTGATAGAAAACAGAACTGAGAAGCCTCCAGCTCCCAGTTCCTTCCCTATATACACATGCTACAAGCTAATTTAAAATATAACACAAGCTTATGGTGCTAATCTGACTGATGCTTGGTGTAAACCTTACAGCAGGATCGCGGAATCCTCACTTAATGGTTCTGTGCCAGTTCCAATTCTCAACAGTTCCGCACCAGTTCCATTTCGAATTACAAATGAACCGCGAAACTTCCAAGCACCTGTTCCATTCCATTCTTGATTCGAATCCAAATCGAATCTCGAAACTCCCCATTTTACCTGATTCTCATTTTTCCTCGACTTGGACGCCCATCTGGCTCCTTGGCCTCCTTCAAGCTCCTGCCCCTTAGGCGTCCCTGCCAGGACCAACTCCCCCTCCTCCTCCATACATCCAGACACAGCCTGCCCTGTCTTACCAAAGATCAGGGCAATGTGATGCTGAGGATAAACCTCAACCATCACAACGCCAGTCCCAGGCTATCTCAAATTGCTTCTTAACTTGTAATGCTAATGCAACCTCTTCTTTCAGAATGCTCTGTACCTTTTTTTTTTAGTACTAGATGGAGAATGCTCTGTACCTTCACTGATTCCAAAGCCATCAGTAAATCTGCCTGCAATCCTTGATGGAACATATGCGAAGATTAGGAATCTGCTACCTGTGCTACCTTTGCCAAAAGGCAGAAAACCTGCACATATTCTTCCACCAAATTATGCCCCTGGCTGTCCTTCAGGAACGCTGACCATGCCTCAACCTTCACCTCATATGGGCAGGCCCCACGGTCAATCAACTATACGCACTCCTCCATCGAACCTTCCAGGCGTCCTTGTTCCTTTATAAGATCCTGCAACCATCCTGCCAATTTTGAAAGTAACGTTTCCACAAACTTGACTAGTTGGAGCGAGAAAGGGATTCCCTCCAGTTGCCTTCACCAACCACTCCTGGAAGCAGACTTGCAAAATTACTTGTTGAATTTTGACCAGCGCCTTTATGGATAGTGCTTGCGACTGTCAGATGATCTGGCTTTTACTGAGACTTCCACAGATTGTGGTGTTGCCACTCCCATAATTGCCCCACCTTACGCAATAAAAATGTCAGTGAGAACCCCACCAAACTATGGTTAGTAAATGTCAGTTCCACTCCTCTCCGCCGGAGACCTCCTCCTCCTCCTGAGGCCCCACAAAATGGAGAGGAAGGTGTTTGAGTTTCATTTATGTAACAGGTGAGTTTTCACCAATACACGATGAAGGAGTTGGGAAGCACAAGCCATGTCACTGACCACATGACTGATAACCTATCAGAAATCCACCCCAAACCCATTTACAACTCCTGAATGTTAAATATATTCCTGGACTACAGTTCCAGTGATGCTGCCCACTAGCAGCAGCATCTGACTCCACAATAGTACCAAGAACGAATTAACACTAGGTCAGCTCACTTGTTGAGCTCAACTCCTAGTTCAAGTTTTTTCTCTAATTTATAAAATGAACCTTTTAATTAATTTCAAAGCTAGCAAATATCTTATTGATTTTTATAAAAATTTCTTTAAAAAAAACTAAATTTATCAGTCATCGTTTTCCCTTTTTATAGCATCACAAAGCCCAATTAAATAGTCTCCTTTACTCCAGGCATCCAAATAATGACCAGATCACTCTGTGCAAAAGCTCCATATCCAAGTGAAACATGATTCAGAGTATTCAGGACACCAGTAATGCATTACACCAGATCATCCCTCATTCCAAAATTTCCAAATCCTTACCCATGACTCTTTCTTAATTTGTTCCTCTTCTGGCACAGAATTCCAAACTTAGCCTTCAGATTTATGGCGGAATCTGAGATTCCATCTACTAGGTCGATGTGCAGGCCAGGATGTGCCTGATCCATCACACTGTTGAAGCAGATATGGATGCTAGTTTGATGTATTATTGCTTGCATCACTTGGTGCAGTACTTGATGGTGTGGAAGGACTTTCCCTCATATGAAAAGGTTGGGTGAGCACCCACAATTGTGAAAATTGCTGCGAGCTAGTAGAGTTTTTCTACGTGGCATACCCAGATGCTCCCCACTATCTTTAGAAAGTTGCATCCATCCTGGAAATTAAGCACTCAAAAATGCACAAGGATGTTGCACTGGCCTAAGTCCCTGGTGGAAGGTCTCCCTGAATCAAAAGGGGGCAATGTAAGCCTTAGGAGATAACCTCTGTGGCTAGACTTGGAGAAACTCCTATTTTGCACAAAAAAGGGAAAAGGATGAAAGCCATCCCTCTTGTCGCCCTGGGAGATCTAGTCCATAAGTTGGATAAGAGATGAGTAATGGAGTACCACTGAAATTTGCGCATCATCCACCCCAGCTCACCACTAATGAATTGGTGGGTAAAACTTAAAGTTGTGCCAGGAGGTCGGCAGAGGATTAAAGCCATCACCAGTGGAAGGTAACTGACGTGTGTCTTTAGAAGGGGATATTCATAGGTTTGAGTTTCACTGGGGAGGTCAAGTCACATTCTGCTGTAAATTAAGGGACCAAGTTAGTTTTTGGGCATGAAGATTCCCATCCACCAGGTTTCCCAGCAGATTTTCCAAATGAGCCCATTCTTAACAAATAAAGGCTTGGTAAATTGCTTTCTGACCCAATGGAGCTGGCCATATGTGGCCAGGCTGTGGGCGCAACCTGCCATCCACAGAAGGCTTCATCATTATTGCATCAAGTTCAATTGCAGTAGAATTAATATTCTCTTTTTTAGCACTAATGGTGCCCAACCCAAAAGGGAGAGCCACCACACATCTTTATTTTCAAATGGGCCAAACAAAGGGAGTATTAGAAATAAAAAAATTTCCTAATATAGCACCTCAGCTAACAGCCTAGGAAGCCATATAAGAAGGCGAGGAAGCTTTAGGAAAACTTCTGTCTGGCACCCGCTTTAGCTGGTGGACCATGTCAGACAGCATTGGGGTGGGAGCATCAGCAACATGAGGCATAAGGAGGTATAGTTGTGGGTTTTCTTCATTTATGAGGCCACCAGTGTCCATCGCCCTAACATATTGAGAAAGTTGATGCTCAGCAAAAGTGATGAGAGCCAGTAGACAAGTGAAAGTCTTGATGCGCCGGTGGGTTTTGGGATAATCAGAGTTAAAAAGAGAAGTTTTTGCAACATCAATGCAAGCACAGCTCGCACCAAAAGTGAGCTCCTCAATTTCATACTTCGCATCTTCCTCAAAATTATGGGGAAAATTGGGGATAGGAATACCCTCAACAAGGGGCTCCATCACCCCATAAAGTTGCTAGCGAAGTATATTTAGCAGGGGCAGCTGCAGCTTAGAATAAATATTCTCACTAGTGAGTTTATTGTTAATCAGACTGTTAAGGTCAGATCAGAGTCAGTACCAGAAAGCTTTAAAATGACAATCCACCAGAAATTGATAATGAAATATTCTAGACAGTAGTGCACCTAGCTTTAGTTCCCCGCAGAGCAGGTATATAGAGAAGCAGTATCTGAAAGGTACCCCTGTCACTCCATTTTTCCCCTTTCAACATTTTGGTTTTAATGAAAATCCCTAAAATTTTTCCAAATTTATTTGTAGCTAGAGGGTTCTGTTGAACAATTAGTGGAAATAATTTCCCATAATGGAGATCCCTGGCTAGTCCTTATGGCTGCCTTTTCCATTTTATATCAAACATTATGGATGGCTGTACCAGAGGTATTCTATTTGAGGCTCTGGGTGTTTACTCACATGGAGTTCAAGCCAGTCTTATTACAATCAGCATGCTCCATGACAGCTTAGCTCTCTTGCTTGCTATTAAGCATATATGTCCTTTCCTATATTTAAAAACTTTTACAATGGTCAAATATTATGCCTCCCTATAGTGGCTACAGCAAATGAAAGACCCAGATGGATTACTGGCCCTCTGGGCACTCAAACTCCAAAGATATGATTTTTCAATTGTTTATTGCGCTGGAATGATACATCAGAATGCTGATGTATTGTCCTGAATACCATATTGACCCTCTACGCCTCTGAAGAAGTTCAACTTTAAATCTTATTGGGAAACCTGAGGAAAGGAGCTAATAGTTTCCTGCAGTTCAGAAAAGACTAAAGAGAATGACCAAGAGGACCTGAATTGAGGATGGACTATTATATAAACAGGTTAAACTCTTTTGGTTGCCTTATGTCCACCCATTGGCTAGAATAGAGACCTCTCTGGAAGGACACTTGACTGTATGTCATGGCGGTGTCAGGAAACCCATCAGTGGCTGTGAGAGTGATGCTACTGGGAAGGGATGATTAAGTTGATCCAAGTTATCATGTTTTTCTATCTTACTTGTGCTATATAGGAACCTTTCAATCTGACATATCATCACCATATCATTCATTATTCTGCACCATTTTCTGCTGTCAGCATTAATGTTGCCAGCCCACTACCTATGGCAATGTACGGCCAATGGTATATTATACTGGCGGTTGATTATTTACTAAATGGGTTAAGGCTATCTCAGTTATCTCACCCATTTATAAAGGAACCGCTTCATTTCTACTTAAACAGGTCTCCAGTTGCCATGGAAGCCTAAAGGTACTTCTGCCTGATAATGGCACCAACTTCATATCTCAAGTAATCATTTACCTTAGTTAATTGATGTGAACCTAACCCTCCTACACTGCTCTGTATTAACCTGCTACCAATGGAGCAGTGGAACAAGCAAATGGAAATCTAGTCACCATCCTCCACAAAATAACTCAATCTGATCCCTCTCAGTAGAATGAATACCTCATTAAAGCTCTATTGGAATACTACATGAGTTACTTTTAGGAATACAGCATGCTAAAGAAAATCTGGCCTCCTTCACAGGTGTGCTAGCACCCACAGAAGCAGCCACAGTCCACAAGGCACCGGTAGTTCCAAGGTGTTGATAGTGGCTCTGTTGGAGAGGGAGTTGGTAAGGGGCCAACCTAAGGAACTGATCACCATTAGTTTTTATGTATTAAAATATCCTAAGCAAAGCTGTTTTCAATACATATGTTAACAAACAATAATGGAACTTAAGATCAACCCGACGCCCTACCTTTAGCAGGATGCTGGATCTTATGGTGGGATGGGGGAGTTGCTAAGCTGAACTACAGTAGTATGGTCAATTTAAATTTTGATACCATAATTATTTTTTTAATGCCAGTTTAATTTCAATAGTATCAGCTGGCATTCCAAGCTATTCTCAGGTCAATTTTCCAAAATCCTGGATGTCCAAATTTGTTTTTTGGGAGGAAATGTGTCAAGTTTTATCCTGTTTTCACCTCCTTTACTGAATTTATGCTCAAATTGAACTTATTAGGTATGTTTTCATTATACAGGTTGGCTTTTTGGGCAAATTAACTATTGGGGGCAGTCAATGGAGACTGTGGTGTTTAGTTTATTAACTTTATAAAATCTTCACAAAATTGTTTGATTATCCAAATAAAAACCTACTGATTGTGAGACTTGAGTAGATTTGGGCTGGTGGTAGATGGGGAAGAGTGCGTGGCAAGCAGGGAGGTGCAGCGGCTACCCATCTCTTATCTGGGGTATACCCCTAAGTTAGAGATTTGGGTGAGGGGCAGGGCCTTGGGCTTTTAATCCACCTTAGTTTCAAAGGGATGCACACCCCTGTCCAGCTAGATAGCTGACACCTGAGGCTTTACAGTTATCATCAGGTTATCCAGATGTCACCATTTTAAGCTCTATATGGCTGGGAGCCAGTCCTACCCTCAAGTGTTCAACCTATATTGGAGACCTCCATGCCATAAACAACTGAGCTTATGATTTGAAGGCTGGCAGATGAAGTATTTTGACTAAAAGTCTTAGCTGCCAAGTCTATGGGGGCTATCAGTTAATGAGAGGTGGATCAAAGCAATGCCCAGAAAGAAATTTTGCATGAGTACCAGCTAAGGGTTCTGGTACTGTTCTATCACCACCAGCTAGGGGTTCAGGTTCACAAACTTGATATGCTATGGTCAGGACTGTACCAAGTGATCTACAGTTGAGGACCAGAGTACTTAATCGCCTCCTTCCAATTGGGCTATGTTATAAATTGAGCCCACACCAGAGTCCTACAAAATTATGTCCCTTCTCAGCAAGATCTTGAGGGGGGCACTGTCAGTAATGATAGATTCATGCTCATGATAATGCAATTTAAGTGGTGGTTAATTTACCATCTGCTCAAGGGAGTTCTGTCACCATGGAAGTGACCAACATTGCCACAAGTGATGAACTTCAGGGTGAGCAGCCCAAAACCCAAATTCCTTTTGAATTTGCTGAATTGATTGCTAAAGATCTGTAGGCTGGGGATTGTCTGAACCTGGAAAATCGATCTGGAAAGGTTGTGTCCATCAGAATTCCACAATGGTGTATCATTCCAGAAATTATCATACTTTACCCAAGCCTAGACCTTAACTAAATCTATAAATGCCCCTAAAAATCTAAACTAAAGACAGTATTTAGCTACAATTCTTAACTATTAGATATTAGATATATTGCCTGCAGTTAGCAGAGATTTACCTTGACAAGGATCACCTTTCCATCAAGAGATTTATTTTAGTGACCAAAAGTCTATTAGGAAATACCATTGGGGCCAAAGTGACTGATACTCTTATAACTTTCATAGGGCCCAGCCTTTGAAAATTATAATAAACACAATAAGTATAGTAATAAATTTATTTAAGAAAGGAGAGATGACCAAAAGAGATATTGGTTGGATAAACATGGCTATAAATAAAGGTGGAGCTCTAAGCCAATAATAGTAAACAATGAGAGACTACCATTAATGGTAGCCACATAACTTGAGTATACATAAACTTGAGACTTAGAGGTGAGGTGAATACTATCCTTTTTATTAGGATGGTACCTTGAGAATATATCAAACCCTTTATTTATTGAGACAAGCTGACCAGGGGATGGACATTACCAAAAGATAGAAATAAATAAAGTATCGATATGAAACCTGAGCAGGGTCAACTCCATTAAAGAAAGTTTTCCACCTCCAGGTTGGGACCCGGATTTTTCTGGTTACGTCATGGGTAAGGTTTTCATAGTTTTAGACCTACTAACCACCAATAGCTTCCTTTGGCTGGCACCCCAATTAATGTGTGAAGGGGGGATCAAACTTGCAACCTTCAGGTTGGTTGCCATATGCCCAGACAACTCGCCTTCCACCCTCTAATATATCAAACTCTCTTTTAAAAAATTTTGTAACAACCACCTTGTTTAGACTATACCTGGTGATTTTTAACGCCGTGGATGTAATGCTGTGAGCTTTACCATGCGCCTTCTTGGAACCAACCTAAGCCTGCTTAACCTTTACCCAGCGTTGATACAAGTTAGGTCTGAGATCATGGAGGGCAGCCAACTTAATTCCTTTAGCCTCATTCAAAACCTCCCTGTTTCTCCCATTTACTCCGGCAATCAGGTCATGAGCCATGACATCCCCTCGTTCGCTTATCTCTAGTCAACTGAACCTGGGCAGTAAACTTTAAGAAGTTTAGAGGTACCCCATCTTCAGCCACCAATCATGGAGCCTTGAGGTGCCATCTCTGCTTAGTGATTTTGTTGATTGATTTAATTATGCATAACTTTTGGCATAGGGGCTCAGGTTGAGGTTCTTTATTGGAACTGGGGTGGGTAGGTAACACAATCCCAGTATGATCAGCCTATCAACTTCCACCACCTCTCCTCAAACCAATTGAATGGCACCATTTATACGGGTATAAAGTGTCTAGGAAGTTTAACCTATCAACAGCTAACTGGGCACCTCAACTGTTTTTAGTACTAGTTGATCCCTTGGATACCCCATTAAACAGCCTAAGGTTGAGATATGGCTAGGATCCACTTGCAGCTAATATCCCCAATTTAATTATTGTGACCTGTAGGATACAGATCTGTTAATTATTCCCATCAAATCCGATTAACTAGCCTCTCTATGGTAATGACAGGTTCAGATAGGCTCACATGTAAAAGGGGTATCCAAGTTAACCCTAGGATGAGGCTGCTTGATTTGACATTAGAATCATTTTTGCAGCAAATATCAAGTGACAGGTTGGCACCTACCCGCATGGGGAGTGGAACTCAGATTGCATGCCTATCAAACTACTGCCCCAATCTCCTCCGAGATAATGGTTCGCACCCATTGGGTTTGGCGCAAGGCATGAGGGGTTGAATCTGCACCACCCTTACGCCAAAAGGATATGCGCTACAATCGGTGGCATCCGCTTATACGGCGTGTAAAAATGTTTAGGTGAGATTTATTATTAGTTACGAGATTAAAGGATATTCGGGAGGGTACGTTGGATGGGGAGCCAAACCATCTATAACGGCGAAGCTGAGGGTTACGGGGGACGCGGGTTACTCGAAGCTTCCGACGGGGTAGAGCGCGCCTTATAAGCTTGGGTTGGGCGCCCGCCACCCCGCGAGATCCACGATACGCGTCCCACAGGAATCGATGGGCTCGTAGGGCCCCACCTCAAAGGTTTTGCGGCTCAACGCGTGGACGGAAAGCTTTTTCCGGTGCGGGGCGGCGTGGAGGACGTAGGTGTCCAGGAAGTCGATCACATCGGCCTTATGGAGGTTTGGGTAGTGGTCGCTCACCTTGGGGTCTAGAGGGTTAGCGGCCCAGATCCGGGCTTACCCGGCTCCCTTTGGAAGTTCCGGGTGAGGAGTTGGGACCAAACCTTACGCGCCTCCGCCTTGTCGGAGAGCCGCTTGTTGTCGTGCCTCACCAGCGTCACGCGCTGGCCTCGGAACTGCTCCTCCGTCATGTTTTGGATGCGCCACTATTAATTAGCGGGTTGGTTTAGTGTACCTTGAGGTCGAACAGGATCTCCTCGAGGTGGCGTTCGGCGTTGGCGGGATCCCGGCGGCTCTGCAGGCTTATCAGAAGCCCTCCGCCAAACGTATCGCCGTGGATCGCGATATGGTACTGGTAGCACAGCTGCTTGACGTAGCGGACCTGGTAGAAGAAGGTCTCCTCCAAGAAAAATACCGCGACGCGGGTCAAGGCCTCGAGGCGGGGGGTGGCCGCATCGAACAGGTGGAGGTAGAACCCCAGCCCCGAATCGGGCTCCTGGGTATCAATGAGGTTGAACCGGTAGTAGAAGCTGCTGCCTTCGACGAGGGGCGCGGGCAGCGTCGGGTTGCTAATGGGGGCTGGGACGGCGTGGGAGAGGTTGAACTGGCGCGCGATGTGGAGGTAGAGGTTTGCCGCTTCCTGACCGTTATGGCAAATCCCAACCGCTTACCGTAGCGTTGACGTTGCCCCGGAGGTACATGAGCAGCGAGCCGTGGGCGAACAGGTCTCGGGTGTACGACTGAAGCTGGGGGATCTCGATGGCTGCACTTTAGCTTCGTAGAAGGGTTTACCTGCGGTGGCGGCAAACAGCTCCTGGCGGGAGTACGTGACCTGGCCGAGGGCGTAGGCGATGGCCTTAGCAGCCTGCACCATGGGCATCTCCATCCCTTCGTCCTGAATCCTGTCCAGCAGCTGGTGGGTTAGTAGAGTTGGGCGCCTACCATCTGCTTGAACATGGCGAAGGCCGATGCCTCGACGGGTGGGTCGACGATCCGCGCCACCACCTTCTGGAACAGCAACGGAAACTTCTGGTGGAACCCCGCGACCCGGAGCTCGAGGCCGCGCGGCTGGTTGGTGACCTCGTACTCGTAGCCCGCCTGGGTGAGGTGGAAGTTGATCTCGTCCAGCGACTCCATGATGAGGTTGGCCAGCAGATCCAGGATGGCGACGTCAAGCAGGCTGGTCGCTCGGCCCGGGCTGATGGACAGGTAGGCGATCGACTTTGGCGAGTTCGACTGGGCGGCGTGCGCCCACAGCTCCCCGTCCTCCGCCACCAGGATCCTAGCGGGGAACTTTTTATTTAGCCGAGCTCGCCCCGCCTACCTTGCTGCGGGCCAGCTCGTTCACGGCGGGTTTGAACTCGGTGGCGATGAACCGGTTCATGGTCGGGAGTTTGAGGCTCGGGTTGCGCCCAAGCTGGTCGGGGCCCCTCAGGTTGGAGAGCTCCACGATGGAGTAGCTTATGTTGTACATGCGCTCCCTCAGGTTGGTCGGCGCGTGCTTGTAGTAGAGGGTGACCCTGAGACCTGGTTACTTGGAGCTCCGATACGCCTACCTGAGGTTCTCCACGATGAACTGGTTCAGGACGTGGGCGATGATGGTCGAATTGAAGTCGAACAGGAGCGGGGTATACAGCACGCGGCGAGGCGGGTACACCAGATGCATCATCTTGGCGATCTCCTGGCTGTGGTCGAGCGGGCGCTCGCGCTTGTTGAAGATCCAGTGCATCAGCGTGATCACGCCGAGCTTTGCATCAGCCAAGGTGATAAGGGCGTACCTCTTGGTAGAAGGATGGCAGGATTCCGGCCTCCCGGATGAGGTTTACGGCCTGGAAGATGGTGTGGATGATTTCGGTTGCGTGGTGGATCCCATGCGGGGTGAGGACGACGTCGAAATCGAAGAAGGCGAAGTGGGAATAGTACTCGGCTACCCCACACGTGATGTCGACCGCCCAGCCGTTGCTCTTTAACAGGGCTAGGATCGAGCCCGCCCCGCTCTGGCATAGCATATAGGCGATATACTTGTCGGGCTTGGCAAGGTTAGTTGATTAAAATGAGTAACCTTGGTCTGCTGCAGATGATCCAGGGTCGGCAGCTTGAACCTTACCCGCAACCGGCTAACGTTTTGGACCGTGTCGCACACGACCACTTTGATGGTGTAGCTATAGCTGCCGTGGTTGCCCTGGTAGTAGTAGCTTGGGGGGAACGGGTCGGGGAGTTCCGCGTCCCTGAAGCCTGTCTTTGGGACCGCGCTGAACAGCGGGACGATCCCCTCAATCAGATCCTCGACTGGGGCGGGCCCCATAATCACCAGCCGCATCCTATGGGCCGAATACGTGGTGGCGTGGAACCTCACGAGCTCCTCGCGGAGGCCGGAGATGCCGGTGTCGTTGGCTAGCAGGCTCCTGCAGTTGCCGCCGTGATGGCCCATGTACGGGTGGTCCTTGTCGCCCAGAAGCCGCGCCGCCATCTCCAGCCGCATATCGTCGTTCTGAACCTTGCTTACGAACTCGTCGTCGATCGCCTTGAGCTCCGCCTTCAGGCTCCCCTCGTCGAAGAGGGGGCCACGAGCATGCTGCTGAAAATCCTTAAGGCCTCCCGCAGCGCGTTCGGATCCACCTTGAAGTGGTACACGGTATGTTCGTAGGAGGTGTGGGCGTTGTAGGTGCCGGCGTTGGCTTCGATCAGCTGAAGGTCAGGGGATAAGAGGAAGCTTACCGAGGCGTACGCGTTTGGCCGTTGGTACGCGACGCTCCCGGAGGTCAGCATGTGCTCGCATAGGTGGGCCAACCCCCGGACGTTAGGGGGGTCGTGGCGGAACCCTACCTTGACGTCCAGCACCATCGAGGCCTTGGCGTGCACCCTATCCTGGCCCACCAAAATTTCCATCCCGTTGGCGAGGCGGATCAGCCGGTAGTCCCCGCGGTCCATCGAAAGCCTCAAGATCTGCATCTCGAGCTCCCGGTACGCCACCCCGGACCGCGTCCACCGCTTCCGGAACTTGGCCCAACCGGCGCCGAGCAGCAGCCATAGAAACCCCCGCATACCGGTACGCGGTAAACGGCTTAGCTTTTCACCACCGCCGGTGGCGCAAGCCAATGGGTGGTGCCACCCCCATCTCCACCCCTAACAACTTATTCCCAAACTTTCAACCGGAACTTTGCCCTTTAACCGCTTACCCGACCGTCAATTCTATCATTTTCACCCCTCTGATTTTATTTTTCGCGGTTCGATTTAATTTTTATTTGGGCTCAAGGTTAAATCATCTTTCAGTAATTATAAGATTCAGCTCCCCCTTGATCCTTCACCTTCTACCTCATAACTCCCCCTTGATCCTTCACCTTCTACCTCATAACTCCCCCTTACTCCATCTTCTACCACCCAACCCTACTTTTAAATTGAACCCAACTTAACACCTGAGGCATGAGAAGTACAAGATAGGTTTCCAGCCCTTCTGGCCCAACCGCCAATTTTACTTTTAAAATGATATCTTAGTAGCCGTTTACCCGTGCTTCGCTATGGTGTCTATAAAATTAGATTTTCAATTTAATTTAAGCTTTATATTATAGATAAACTAATCACTCAGCCAAATCTAATTGCTCAATCGAATCAACCAAAAACCACCAACCATTTAGGCAAACCTAACTGAAATTATCAAAACAACCAATAACTAATCACCCCTCAAAGCTAAACTGTGTCCTATCGATTCAACAAAAGCCATCAACCACTCGGCCAAACAAAATAAACCTATCGAATCAATCAAATAACACCAACCTGCTACCCGAAACATCTCTTTATACTTAAAATCATTGAGCAAGTGACATATCTTCCAAACTACTAAATCAACTTCTACTTAACTTGCTCAAAGTATTTTATTAATTAGGCAAACCAAATTAGGCAGGTTTTTAAAATTTATAAACCTAACATCCAGATACCCGTGCTTCAATACAGTATTTAAAGTTTATCAGATGATAAGCTCACATTGTAGCCTATAGGCTGTGCCAGCACTACTCTCGAGCCACTCAGACTAATAGCTCCACCGTTGCTCTCGTGGCTGGTGAGTTGATTATCCTAACCACTTAATCTACTTAAACTCTAATACTGATTTTTGTTGAGTTTCAGATGAGCAATTTGGTGAATTATTAGATAATTTTTGCCAATTCTCACCCACTCACCCAAATAGATTAAACTTATCTGACTCGATTAGCTTCAGGTGAGCAATTTGGTGAATTATTCAACAATATTTGTCAATCTTCACCCACTCGCCCAAATAGATTGAACCCATCAGGCTCGATAATTTCAGATTCGATATGATTCGCCAATTCTCACCCACTCACCCAAATAGATTGAACCTATCATACTCGAAGGTTTCAGATGTCAGTCAGTCAGTCAGTGAGTGAGTGAATGTGTTTAATTAAGTAGATGTCTGGATTGGGTCAAATGTAAACTATAAGCAACTTAGAATATACAGTGCTGAGTATATCTATATATATATATTTCCCATGTTTTAATAGTTATTCTGCTATTCGGGGCGGAGATAAATCCAACAAATCAAAGCTCATAAAAATCGGTCCAGCCGTTCTTGAGTTATAAATGGTGTAACTAACACGACTTTGTTTTATATATATAGATAAAAAATCCAATTTAACACCTGAGGCGTGAAAAGAACAAGATCAGGTTTCCAGCCCTTCTGGCCCAACCACCCATCTTTTCCAACCTTTATAGCTCACTACTACCTTCAGCTGTAAAGTTAACCGCCGGTCAGCGCCTCGGGTGGCTTCGACCGAAGCGGTTAATCGTATATACATTTCCCATATACCTTCACCAAGCCGGTATCACGGTGTCAACCCCGTGGTACCCAGATTTCAAAAGCGAAAGTGGTATCAGAAGGTATAGAGTTGGGAACTAAGGGAATCAAAACGCGGTTGTGCTATCAGATGGTATAACGTTGGGAACTAAGGGAATCAAAACGCGGTTGTGCTATCAGATGGTATAACGTTGGGAACTAAGGGAATCAAAACGCGGTTGTGCTATCAGATGGTATAACGTTGGGAACTAAGGGAATCAAAACGCGGTTGTGCTATCAGATGGTATAACGTTGGGAACAAAAGGGAATCAAAACGCGGTTGTGCTATCAGATGGTATAACGTTGGGAACTAAGGGAATCAAAACGCGGTTGTGCTATCAGATGGTATAACGTTGGGAACTAAGGGAATCAAAACGCGGTTGTGCTATCAGATGGTATAACGTTGGGAACTAAGGGAATCAAAACGCGGTTGTGCTATCAGATGGTATAACGTTGGGAACTAAGGGAATCAAAACGCGGTTGTGCTATCAGATGGTATAACGTTGGGAACTAAGGGAATCAAAACGCGGTTGTGCTATCAGATGGTATAACGTTGGGAACTAAGGGAATCAAAACGCGGTTGTGCTATCAGATGGTATAACGTTGGGAACTAAGGGAATCAAAACGCGGTTGTGCTATCAGATGGTATAACGTTGGGAATTAAGGGAATTGAAGTACAGTTTCCCACCCTTAAAAAAGGGTTGGTCGAGTTACCATCACCGCCTTAAACGGTGTGCAGTTCGACCTGATGGTGGTAACCTTAGGTTGGGCAAGATTTTGGTTTGATATAGGGTAAAATGTCCAATAAAGTACTTAACCCTTTATAATGATCTGACGCGTATATCCATTAAAAAGGGGTTTATGTAAATCCAAAAACGCATATATTCGTACAAGCAATAAGGGTTACATATTTTTATTCCTAAATTTATTAAATATTTATGTCACAGACAAGGGCCAAAATAACTATAAAAAGCGTAACCCTTGGCTAAGCGATTTTTGCTAAATTTAAGGGTCAGAAAATGGATCTTTTATGAAAATCAGTGAAAGGGTTAAGATCCCATTATTTAGAAGTATCAGGTTTGTTTGCCTTCTATAAAAATGAGATGGATGGTAATTTTATTTACGGGTATGGTTTCAAAAACTGCCGCGGCATCAGCTTTAGGTTTGAGGTTCATAAGTAAGGGTAGTAAATGATAATCAACTTTGGGTAGGAGTTTCATTAAGTAGTAGTTATAAATGATACTTCATAAGTTAGCTTAAAATTTTACATAAACCCCAATATACATATACCCTCTGTGGGAAACCAGCTGTTTTTTGCTCGCTGGTGCTATATGCCGGCTGGTTTCCACAAATGTTTTATAATAAATTTAATTTAAAAATGAAGCGCTAATAAAAATTGGTATCTTATGATTTTTATTATGGGTGTGATAAAGGGAAAAATGATAATCCTCGACTTCCGACTATCTAGCATCTAAAGTAATTTTGAGGGTTGAGAGGGAAGTTGGGAATATGTTCAGAATAGCTGTACCTATTCTGAATTAGGAAATATGCAGGAAGAGCATATCATAACTTGGGAACTTGCATCAGGGCAGTGGAACAAAGGAAGAGGAATTCTGATTGGCCCAAATATACCCATGAGGTAACGTTTTTATAAATTTGAGCCAATCACCACCTGAGAAATTTATTGCACCTTGGGGGACCCCCACCAAGCCTATAAAAGGGGGGTCCCCGTGCAGGTGATTAAAGGACTTTGTTGGGGTCCGGGGGGTGCCTGCCGATGGTAATCCCGAAGTCCGTGGTGAGGTCGGAGTAATCCAACCAGCCAATTTTACTAGTGCCCGTACAGGTTTTGAACTGATGTTTCACCGATTAACGGGGTTCCACCGAGAATCGGCTAGGGACTTTTGGCCGATTTCTTCAACTTTCTCATTTTATTTTTAACTAGCGGAGTTACCCGTGCTTCGCTACAGTATCTATAGAATTTCAGATATACCAATTTAACTTGGATTTAGTACTATAAATAGACAATAACCACTCAGCCAAATTTTATTGCTCAATCGAATCAACCAAAAATCATCAACCACTCAGCTAAACTTAACTGAACTTATCAAATCAACCAATAATTAATCACCCCTCAAAGCTAAACTGTGTCCTATTGATTCGACCAAAAGCCATCAACCACTCAGCCAAACAAAATAAACCTATCGAGTTAATCAAATAACACCAAATTGCTACCAAAACATCTCTCTATATATTTAAAACGACTCTTTGTAACTCGTACCTATGTAAATGCTTAAATTCATCAACTTTTGCACGATTTAGAGCTAATTAATACCCAAATAACCACTAACCACTTAACAAAACCATTTAAAATATTAAATCAACTGAATATCAACCTGCTCAGCCGTAACTATACCGATTACTATCGAAGATATATAGGAGTTTCATTTAATACATATATTTAGCCGAGGCAAGCCGACCAGGGGACAGGCATTACCGAAAGAAAGAAACGACATGAAACCTGAACAGGGTCAACTCCGTCAAAGAAAATTTTTCCACCTCCTGATCGGGACTCAAATTTTTCTGGTTACGTCATGGGTAAGGTTTTCGTGTTATTAGACCTACTAACCACCAATAGCTTCCTTTGGCTGGCACCCCGATCGATGTGCGAAGGGTGGGAATCGAACCCGCAACCTTCAGATTGGTAGCCGTACGCCCTTACCGACTCGCCTTCCACCCCCTTCATTTAATATATATAAAACCTTTTAATTAGAACATGAAAATTAAACTTTTTGATGAACTATTGCATTGTCATCCAAGACCAACGTCTGTGCAAAGGTTCAAATTTTATTATTATTAATAAGTGTCTGAAAAAGAGCTTGTAAGATTGATTACAGACAGAATTGACAGTGTTTAAGAAAAGTGTATAAAAATGACCAC
The DNA here is from genome assembly GCA_022478985.1 of Massospora cicadina. Taxonomy (NCBI): domain Eukaryota; kingdom Fungi; phylum Entomophthoromycota; class Entomophthoromycetes; order Entomophthorales; family Entomophthoraceae; genus Massospora; species Massospora cicadina. The sequence continues at coordinate 63,099 of JAKSZP010009701.1, forward strand.
TAACCACTTAACAAAACCATTTAAAATATCAAATCAGCTGAATATAAAACTGCTCAGCTGTAACTATATAGCGAATACCATTGAAGTATATATAGGATTTTCACTTGTTACATATAAAACTTTTTATTTTAATATAAATAATATTTTTAAAATTCACAAACCTTCCCAGGCATGCACACAACAACTCACCAAAGTTTCATCACAATTGGATGAATGGTATAGGAATGCATTTGGGACATACAGACAGACATTCATTTTTATATATATAGATAAACGAATTCTTAACAACATCAGAAAATCGCAAATGGCTGACATTTCCCTTTTCTGGTGGAACTCAACCTACAGCGTTCTTATTTTTAGGCTGCAAAGGTAAGTGTCTGATACCCTCCAAATCGAGGTTAGCCAAGTATGCTTTCAAATTTGACCAACTAATCAGATATACCAAGTTTACCTCACCCACTCATAAACCATCACCCAATAATATCCATCTCAACTACTTTTTTTCAAATCTGTCTCAACTACTGAACAACCAAACTTCAGCTCCCACCAATCCAGCCCACCTAACTGAATAGATTCCATCTTCCATAAACCAAATTAGTCATGCTTCTAGATTATAACAAGTTTGATCTAAACCTATCATCGATGTAGCTTATAATTAACTCCCACATTCCTAGGTACTCTCATGAAACTGAGGAACAATTAGAAACTCCCAAGTACTCTTATGAAACTGAGGAATAATTAGAAGTCCATGTAAGCTGATATACTATTTCACCCAATTGATTCATCTTTCCAGTGCAGACCCCTCTAAGATTTTGTTCCTCATTATCTATTTTTATAGGTAAGGCAGGTATAAAAAGCTAATTCAAGTCACTAAAATGTTGAGTTTTTTTAGTCATCTTGGCCCTTTCCTATATTCAATTATAATTTGTTAGGATCCAGGGCTCTAGGATATTTGGCCAGATTTCCTGCTAAGGTCAATAGGCTTGTTTGCATGAGTTTTGTCAGACAACTGGATGTTTGGGGAGTCAATAGGAAAATTATGATGAAGAATCCAACTTTGTTAATAATAATCTTCTCCCAATATTTAGGGGAACAGGTTAACTCAGATAATACTATTACTCCCAACCCCCAGCTGAATAGCATAAATTTAGTTATAAATCTGCTGAACCCCCAGCAGAATAGGCAAGCTGGCTCTGAAGTTTGCCCCATATTACTTTAAATTTAGTGCTGCCACTTAAGGGTAAACCAGTAACTTTTATAGACTTGACGGGGATCTCAGAAGGTGAAAATATTTTCAAAATGTCTGATTGGACCAACTATATCAAATCCTTACTGCATGGATATATCACAACTGCTGTCAATCACCTGCCTAAACTTGTCAAGATGAGGTGAAGAGACTTTCAAAGGCTCCAATAGGCTAGATATTTATTAACCTAAAATGAGCTATTCCATGCCTAACCCAAATTCACACTCATCTCAGTATTGGCCCTCACATAGTTTAAATACTAAGCGGCAATAATTTAATAGGGGACCACATTTGACCCCATTGATATTACTAATAAATTTATATATATTTAACAATCAACTTGTGGTTATTTTTCCCCTTAAAAAATATCTACCCATGGCCCATAGTTTTAATACTCCTACAGCCAAGGCTGTTTATATCTGTCCAAAAGCACCTGCGAGCACCTAAAGGCGCCACAAACCAACAAGTTTGAAGGAAATTTACAGGGTATTTGAAGTGCTGTTAGCACTCCATATCATAATTTATTTAAGCATTTTCTAACCTCACAACAGTACCTATTCTTAAAACCTTTAAGTGGCACAAATTTATTAAATTTGTGGACCCTCACAATAAATAATGCAAGATGCAGGGCAACGGCAGATAAAGTATAGACCAGCCTGCCAGTCAGAATGCAGAAGCACCCAAAAGGCGGGCCATAATGACTGAGGCATTGCTGCACAAATGACATTAAAGAGTGCTGGGATATGAGTAACAATGTGGTTTCAATGGGCCATAAATATAAGGAACCACCCAAAAAGAAACCAGGAGGTTGCAATCAGGACCAATGGGCCTGGCCGTCAAGAAATGTGAAGTTGGGGAAGCTTCCATAAGGGTCTTGGCACAATATGCCCAAGTGACTACGGTAGGGGTCAAAATCAGAAGTATGACTGAGACAGCCCAGTCAATATGTGGGCTGTGGGGCCATATTATGATTGTCACAGGGTTTGGTATGAAAAGAGTTTTGAACTTAAGTAAATTAATTTGAGCGTGGGATTATTTATATTGAAGTTAAATTAAGAGAATCAATCATCAATTTCCTCATTGTCTTACATCTGCTTAAATAAACAATCAATTAGGGAATATAGGAATCTAGCTTATTTCTGCTCACTGATGCTTTATGCCGCTGGACTCCACAAAGGTTTTAATAGAATTAAAATAAAGCACTAATAAGTAAACTAGGGTTTTATGAAGTCTATTATCAGCTTGGGAAAAGAAAGAAAAATGACCCTCCTTGATATCTGACCAATTAGTATTTAAACTCTATCAAAGTCAAAGAGATTATAAATAAAGTTCAGAATGGCTTGTTGAAGTCCAAATAAAAAAATTTGTGCATTCATCCTATTGAAGCTTGGAATACTTGCTTCCCTTTGGCTGAACAACGGATGGAGAATTAACTTTTGATAATACATATCTGTGAGGTAACAATTTAATTTACTTCAGCCAATCCCCATCTGAGAAATTATTTTATCTTGGGGACCCCCACCACGTCTATAAAAGGGGGTGGTCCCCGCGTAGGTGCTTAGATGGTTCTGGTTTTTCTGGGAGAGTACCATCTCATGGATGCCCCAGGGTCTGCCATGTGGTCAGAGTAATCTGACTGCTCAATCTCATCTTTATTGCCCATGAAGGATTTGAAATTGTGTTACCCCAATTTTTGGGGTTCCACCAAGATCAGCCAGGGTCTTTTGGCCAATAGCATTATTAGTATCATGTAAATTCTTCATATTTGAACCATAAACTTGCAAATGGCCACATTTCCCCTTTTTTGCTGATTTTGACCCCACGCATTCTTATTTTGCAGCTGGGAGGGAAAATATATGATATCACTCCCCTCAAGAATATTGGGGAGGATAGGGCCATAGGAATTGGCTATGTACCCAGTTGATGGTAATCCCAGTTGCCAAGAATTTTATGGATACTCATTGCCTCTTTTGTAAGTGATGGTGTAAGGACCTGTCAGGTGAACAGCAAGTAAGAATTAGACTAGCCTGCCAGCCAAGGTGCCGGAGCACCTGAACAGCAAACCAGAATGCCCAAGGCACTGCTGCTGGTATGACAAATATGAAACTGTAAAGGAGTTTCACCAATATCTGCCAGTGAGCCAGAATTTCGTACAGGCACAAAATAAAATACCAGACAAACATGGATGTTAACCCTGAGGGGTATGAGAGTGCCAGCGGAAAAGGCAGTTTAATTCTCAACATATAAAAACTAAAATTTTGGGGAAGTTTCATAATGGAAAATTTAAGGAAGAAAAATCAACCAACAATTTTCTCAGTGCAATGTGACTGATAAATAGTAGTTGATTTAGAGGGGAAACAAGCCAGGATCAGGTCCCACAAATTTGACTTAATTGGTGAATTGTTTGGGAATAAGGAACATATAATTTAAATTGGAACTGACATCAAAGAATTTGGTGGTAGACTGAGTTGCTGTTGGTTTGACCTCAAATATCTGAACTG
>JAKSZP010009702.1:0-66708 GCA_022478985.1 Massospora cicadina
GGGGGGGGAAAAACGGGGGGGGGGGTTTTTTTTTTTTTTTTTGGGGGGGGGGCCAAAAAGGAAAATTTGGGAAAAAATTTTTCCCCCCCAAAAAATTTTTTTTTAAAAAACCCCCCCAAAAAAAAAAATTTTTTTAAAAAACCCCCCCAAAAAAAAAAAAATTTTTTTTTTTTAAAAAAAAAAAAATTAATTTTTAAAAAAATTTTTACAAAAACCCGGGGGTTGGGGGGTTTTTTGGGGGGGGGGGTTTTTTTTAAAAAAGGGGGAAAAAAATAAATGAAAATTTTTTCCCCCGTTTTTTTTAAAAACCCCCCCCCCCAAAAAAAAAAACCCCGGGTTTGGGGGGGGGGAAAAAAAAAATTTCCCTTTTTTTAAAAATTTTTCCCCCTTTTTGGGGGCCCCCCCTTTTTTTTTGGGGCCCAAATTTCGGGTTTGGGAAAAAAAAAAGGGGCCCCTTTTTAAAAAAATTTCCCCCTTTGGAAGAAACATTATCTTCATTGCCTGACGTTCATATTTCCAATGATCTAGCCCCTTCAGAGCTTAATAAAGTTAATGGTTTATTATATTCCTACAGCTACATATTCTCTAAAACTGAGACTGACTATGGTCTTATAAAGGGTTGGAGTCATACCATTGATGTCAAGGATGTTAGTCCCATCTAATCCAAACTTTATTGTAAAATAAAAGTCAAGGAGCAACAGATGAGGACATAGCTCAAAAAGCTATTAGATGCTGGCCTACTGGCACCTTTGCAAAGCCCCTGATCGTCCCCTGTCCTCATTATAAAAAAGAAAAATGGCGGTCATTGGGTTGTGATGGAATACCACCAGCTAAACAACTTCACAAAGAAGGATAGCTATCCCCTCCCTCACATTGATGACGCTCTAGCACAGCTCCCTGGATCTAAATTCTTCTCGTCCATGGTCTTATCCAGTGGCTATTGGCAAATAACCTCTCTCCACAAGATCAGGAGAAATGCGGTCTGATTTTCAGTGAGGGCCTATTCCAACCCACCTGATTACCTCAGGGGTTGTTCAACGTCTTTGCAATTTTTCAGCGAGCCAAGGATTACGTCTTGCAGGACCTCAAGTTAAGTTGTGTCATTGTCTATCTTAATGACATTACGTTGTTTTCTAAGTCCTTTAATGACCATCTTGCTCACCTGAAAGGAGTCTTCCAATGCTTACATCAGTCTAACCTTAATTTAAAGCCTCCAAGTGCACTTTTTTAGGAAAAAGTTAATTTTCTTTAGACACGCCATCTTACAGGATGTGATTCAACCCAACCAAGATAAGGTTGAGGCTATATAAAAATGCCTGCTCCCAAGACCCTGCGTGATATCCAGGTATTCTTGAGTATGATGGGGTATTACCACCAACTTATCACTAAGTTTTCCCAGCTGAGTGAGCCTCTTGTACAGCTATTGGCTAAGAACGTTCCTTTTCATTGGGGAAATGAACAGAAGACTGCATTTGAGACGCTAAAGCAATTGTTACAAAAGCGCCATATCCTGCGCCACCCTGATTAAAATAAACCTTTCCTTTTGTTATCTATGCCTCTGACTATGCTGTTGGAGCCATTATGGCTCAATTTGATGATAATGATGTGGATCATCCCATCTCCTAGTTCAGTATGAAGTTATCCAAGGCTGAACGCAATTCTAGTGTCACTGAAAAAGAGTGCCTTGCAGTCCTGATAGCTGTAAAATATTACCACCCTTTTCTATATGAAACTTCCTTCACTGTGGTCACTGACCACGCCTCCCTGAAGTGGTTACAAAATATGAAGGATCCCACTAGGTGGTTAGCTCACTGGGCTTAAAGCTCCAACACTACAATATGAATATTGAGCACTGAGCTGGAACCTGTCATATGAACGTTGATGGCTTTACTTAGTTGCCTATCCTTCACCTGGATGATAGTGAAGCAGAGAGGCTGCATGACCTCCTTTTGACCTCTGACGCCAGAGAAGATGAGGATGAACCCATCTGAAAAATGTTAGCCCAACACTCCCACAACACCAAGGTGTAAAGCGGAAAGTTGTATAAAAATAGAGGTGAATTGGTTGCCTTATCTCCGACCTCTTGAGAAAGTTCCCATAATCATGGAGGTCCATTTTATGATGGGGCACAGAGGAGTGCGTAAAACTTATGAGTGGGTGAAGGATTGGTATTACTGGGAGGGAATTATGGAGTTTATCATTGATTTGATGGATGCCTGCCTAATCTGTAAGAAGCAACCCAGTTACAAACCCAGGTATCAATACCAACCCACCACGCCTCAACAGCTGTTTCATACAATAATCTTGGACATGGAAGGTCCATTACCTCAGACTACCAGCGAGATTTGATATATCTTGTAGGGTTTTATCACTTCACCAAATGGGTTGAAGCGGTTGCCCTTCCTGACCAGACCGCAAAAGCTACTGCTACCTTCCTCCATCAACATATTTTCACCTGGCATGGTTGTCCCCAGGTCCTACTATGTGACAATATCAAAGAATTTCACCTTGTGGGTGGTAAAGCTTTTGTTTACTTCCATGGGGATGCAGCAACTTTTCTCAGCCCCTACAATCCCCCCACAAATGGTACTGTGAAAAGAGCAAATGGAACCCTGGTTCACATATTACAAAAAATGGCCAGCTCAGATCCCCTACACTGGTATCAATTCTTACCTAGTGCCCTCATGGCCTACTGTATCAGCTACCATTAAGTCCGTAAGATGTATCCCTTCCACATATTATATGGTTGGGAACCAGGAGTACCAGCCCTGCTAGCAAAAGACGCCTTCTCTGGTAGGTCAGATGATCCTGATAAAGCCCTGAAAAGATTTTTACAACGCATTATCCAGATGCAGTCCAATGCCATGACTAACTTAGCTAAAACGGCAACTAAAGAAGGTGTAGCCACAAATGAGCATAGGAAGACCCTCCCTTCCTTTCAAGTGTCAGACTAGATGTTGTATTACTACAACTGTATCACTCCCAGAAGTGAGAAGCTTGGGTCTATTTGGGAAGGCCCTTTTGTAGTCACTTATAAGTGATTGGAGGAGTACTCCATTAAGTCCCTTGCTACTGGAGTTACAGTTAATTGAGTCAATGGCCAGTCCTTGCACCCTTATTCTCCCCCTAACACTCTCAAAGGGGGTAATTTCAGACAATTACAAGTCTGATTATGTAATAAGAGTATATTGGTGCAAAATAAGGATGAAAATAAGGATGAAATCGGCCAAAAGACCCTGGCTGATTCTCAGTGAAACCCCTCGAATTGGGGTAACACTTTTTAATACTACTCAGGCAAATAGCAAGAGTTTGGGCCGTTGGATTGCACCAACCATACGGTGTAATCAGGGGAGTCCATCAGAGGTTCCTCAATGACCCACTTCTAGTTTGATTCAAACACTTAAGCGGGGACCACCCCCTTTTATAGGTTTGGTAGGGGTCCTCAAGGTGCAACTAATTTCTCTCATGTGAATTGGCCAAAATATATTAGAACCTTACCTCACAGGTATGTCAACCCTTTGACCCTCCATCAGCCATTTCATTGAAGCAGGGTGAGGTCGAAAGATCTGATAGATCAAACACCTATATTTCTTAAATAGGCTTAAAGCTAATATCAGATTAATGCATATCTCAGTACAAGCTCTGAGTTAATTTATATACTAAGCAGTGAAATTTTAATAGGGTTCATCTTTTACTTCATCGCTGATACTAATAAAATATATAAAAACCCAACCTTTTAGTATTATATATATTTTGTTATTTTTATTATAAGTGGTGCACAAATCCCTTGAATCAAATTGTTGAATTTAGGTAATGAAAAACACTAACAAGCATCTTCCCCGCCTAAAATCCAACATACTTTAATAAAGTTTCTCATAGTCTCTGCTGTACATCATTGGACTTTAAGCCTTACCGTTGATCATGGTCTATAACATTGGGTTGTTAATAAACTTATTAGCATGTAATACTGTTAAAAATGGGAACTGGTGGTTACTCTACTTTTTATGAAAAGAATATTAATTGTTAAATTCTGGCCTTGTTGATGATCTTACCCAGAGATTAATTGCACAGGTTTGGTTATGTGCACAATATGCGTTGATTGATAGTATTAAGTAAATGGTGATAATAGTATGATGACTATTATCTGTAGTTAAATAAATAAACTAGATGTGGTCCAACTCTAAACTTGAGAGTTCCAAAAAATTACTGATTATGTTGATTATTATGGATTTCTTTATATCAGCTGAACTTAATTTACTCTCAGATTCAGAGGTGCTTGGCCTTAGTTCCTGTCACGCTGAGTCAGCAGAGATCTGCTGTATAAGGTCTGCTTCTCTTCTAAAGATATTTTATCTTTATTTTTTATTCACATAAGAGAGTCCATAATTATTGTACTACAGCAATAATTAACTGAAGATGAATAGAACTTATTAATACTAAATGCAATCTCAACAAACTCAATAATCTAAACAATTTCAACAACTTACCAATCTTTTATAAAATATAAAAAGATATAAATATTAACTATACAATTCAAAATGACAGAATGGTCTATTGCAAGGGTTAAAGGAGTGATAGTGTTTAACAACAGTTAGTCACCAATCTTCTTTATAATTGATTTCCAACTCAACCAGGGAACCTCTTACATACCAGTGATTTTTTTCTCACTTAAAGGTACTAGAGACATAAGCCTATATCTTTCATGGCTACCTGCCATACAAAGATCTTGGTCAACCTTGTTAATTAATTTCTTAACACCTGTATCAACTCAAGGACGTGTGAGACCTGAATAAGATTTTACTACTTATGAAATTTATAATCTAAATAATCTTAATAATCTGCTTTATTATCATAGAATGCTAGTGAATATATAGGGGGAATTTGGTGCCCAACCCCTTAGTTGGCGCCTCAGCCATGAAACGGCAGCCATTGCTAATGAATTCCCCTGCAAAGTCTCTTCCAGCAATGGTCTTCTCCATTGGGCTAAAGATTTCTCCGTCATACATCCCAAATACCTGATAATTGAAAGAGCCAGAAAAGATGTCCCTAACATTCCCGCTCAATCATAGCAAACCAACCACATTTAGCTAGCAATCTGCTTAGTAATGGTACTCTTTACCCATTATAGCAGTTTGCAAACCAACTGATTGATTTGCTTGTTGCAGGTGAAATCACTTGACTCACAACTGCTGATTAAATTCCTAATCAGTTGGTAACATAACCTGATCAATCTTAATTGGTTCACCCAATAGCTAATCAACAATCAACTATTAGATGCCTCAAAACGTTGGCAACTCTGCCTGAAAAGCTATTAAGCATTTGCATGGATAAATCTCTGATGGATCTGGACCCGCTGAATTACCTTAAAACCTGTGGCCATTATTAAGCCAAAATCAAAACCAATAATATCCAATTCATTCACTAGTAGAACTTATCCTCTAGCAAACCAGCAGATAACCTATAAAGCTGGAAAGGTGGGCAAAAATCTCAACGCCCCCCTCTTGCCTAGATTTACAGCAAGAATATAATTAATATAGGAGAATGCTGCCTCAGGCAGTTCAATATACTTCTTAGTTTCCATTGGAGTACACCAATTCCGCATTCAACACTGATCATGACAACCTTTGGCCTGCGGTTCATTTCCTTTCCTCCTCGCTGCCACCTCCTCAGAGCGCAGTCCTCATGAACCACTTCTGTGCTGGCCTAGTTGGTTTGTTTGTGCAAATGATAGTCCTGGAAGGTGGGTTTCTCCCATTCAGGGCATATGACCATTTATCATGTTCAGGATCTTGGTTTGCCATCCTTGATTCCTTGATCTCACTCCTTATCCTTAGCAGGATGTTGCTACCATCAATGTCTTTCTCACAGTAAAAATAAGAGTGATTAATTAAATTTGCTCTGGTTATTTTTTCTCTTAATAACTTTTTTACTCATATCATTCTTTCACTTTTTTCTTTTTTAAGAGCTTAATTTATAAATTAGAAATTGATTGCAACAAAATTAGAGTAAATTAGTGCTTAATCAGAACCAAAGTGGATAATGTTGACAATTATAAAAAGTCCAACATCCCCTAACTTGTCCAGCTCATATGTAAAAATTGTCACATTCCCAGTATCAGCAATATCTAGACAAATTCTTTTTGCTGAAGATGCCCGTCTATCCTATTGATGAGTTGTACTGCTTGGAGAGAAATCTCTTCTATGGTCCCCCAGGACCCATACTCCAAGTCAAGCGCATGTAGGTAGTCCTTCTGCTAAACTACTGGAAATTTTATATGATCCTAATGAAACCAGAGTAGCCACCATCTTAAACAAATCATGGCTGATTCTCCCTCTTCCATTGGTTTCCAAATTAGACTTCAATACTTTGCTAGATTTGGCTCCTTTTGCAGATAATATCATTATAATTGTTGAACCTATTGAAGCAATGTCATACAATATAAGTCACTTGTTTCATGCTGGCTCTGATTTGCTTCCAGAGTTCCTTTTTGGCTCAGCCAATATTATAAATCTGCACATTGATGAATCCCCCCCTCAGGTTGGGACCATCTAGTACTAAAAAAATATTATAAATCTGCTGTTCTTTTGACCAAACTAACTATAAGGAATCAAGAACACTTCAAGCTCCCATATGCAAAATCAAGGTACCAGTAACCATGGCCCTAGCTGAGGCTCAGAACACCTCCAATCTCTCAAGCATCTTAAATTGAGATGTTGCAGTTTATGCTCTCCATTTTGTGGGCCAAATATTAAAAGTTGGGCCAAAAAGCTTCCAGCTTCCACCAACTTCCATCATTTGTTCCGTTCCTGATTTCAAGAAGCTTGTAGCCATCGCCTTAAGGATGCCATTTGCTCTTTGCTTGACTACCTAGTCTCTGGCACTTTGCATCAATACCCCCCTAATGGCTCTGACTAGAGGCATGATTTGGCAACCTCATCCCAGAATACTTTGTACCATGCCAGCCATATGTCCAACGTTCTTGATGAAGCCTGCCAGCAAGCACTCAAGGCTAATCTTACAGCTCTGATGCCCTATTGGGACTATTTGAAGATATTTGCTAACTTTTTCTTTCTTTTCTGTTGCTTTCCTCCCTGATTTGAAATATTGCATTTGGAAAGTACTGACATTTCATTTCTCTTCTCCATATTGGGTTCTCACAAGGATTAGATTCTTCTCAACAAACTTGGAGTCAATTGAGTCTAGACCTTGCTAATGTTTGGTCTCAAATATATTTCAATGGCTTGTTCAAACCTACTGTCATACAACCTCCCTCCCTCAAGAGGTGACATAGGCAGAATCATACCCTAATTGAGGATAACAAATAAAATTAATGAAATATACACTTTTTTATGTCTCTCTTTTTCTACTTCTTTTTTCATATTTTATCAATTTTTTATTTTTTTCTTTTTATTATATGGGACATGACCTTTACTTGGTTCAGTGGTCCATCTTTTCTTTTAATAATTTCTCATACTGTCCATAGGTGTAGACTGAACTACTATTTTTCATGGTCCAGAGGTCTTATTTTTTAAGAATTAACCATTAATTTTGGTTAAGCGGTCCTTTTCTAGGACTTAACCAAAAATTGTCAGTACATAAAAATCTCAATGGTTCAGTGGTCCTTTAGAAACACTCTCATTTTTTCCCTTGGATCCACTGCTTTAGGTACTTCACATGGACCCTGTTAACAATTCTTTCATCCATGAGAATCTTAATGGAATATTCATCTTTTGCCGTCATGGCAATAATCTCAAATGGACCTGACCACAGTGCATCTAGTTTGTTTCTTCTTTCAAAGCCATACATGTCACAATAGGCTACCCTATCGCCTGCATGGTATTTGGATAATGCCAGTTGATTCTTATCATTCATATTCTTGGCCTTGATCTTTTCTTCAAGGACATGTTGATGCTTGTGACTGCATTTTGATCAGGATATTTAAGAGTTGACTAAGTACTGCTTGGCACTAATCCAAATGTTGGTTCAACCACCAAATATAGACTAGGTGGTAGCACGGCCTTTATTCCATACAACAAATAAAATGGACTTTTTACAATTGCCATATGGTGACTAATGTATGAAAATATCACCAAACTGAGGTAGGTTCATGCAGAAGTTTTTCCAATGACTAGCTTCCCAGCGTCATGACCAGAATTCCATTTACCCGTTATACCAGTCCATTCGTTTCTGGCCAGTAGGGTACTGACACAACTCCTTGGATCCCCATTATTTTGTTCAAACTTGGGATCACATAAGATATGAAATTTGTTCCATTGTTGCTCATAAGACTTGTGGCATCCATGGTGAAAAATAACTTAACCAGAATAAACTGTGCTGTTCTTATAGCATCCACTTTTGACAGAGATATTAACTCAACTCATCTGGTCAGATGATTGATTGCAACTATAATATGTTTGACTCCCCTAGTGCTCATAGTCAGTGGTCCCATCACATCAATATACACTGTATTCCAGGCAAATCCAGGGCGGACCAGTCAATATCCAATTGTGTTTTTGTGTTTTATGCAACTGGCACGCCACGCAGCAAGCTAGATAATTGGCCACATCATAGTTGATAGACTTCCAATAACAGTATTGGCGAATGTGGTAAGTTGTCTTCCTCAGACCTTCATGCCCTACAACCTTATGTGCGGCTTGAACTATTGTCACTTGTTCTGACAGTTATGGGAATAGCAGTAGTTTTCATTTGATAATATTGAATACTTGTCCATCCTTGGTCTCAGTGTTTTCCATCACTTTTAGAAGTGCACCTTGTATCTCTTAATGCTCATTCCCAATTTTTACATCAACCATTCTCTGAAACAGCCCATCAACCTGTTGGTGTACCACTTAAATCATTGGTAACATTGATAAGCCGTCCACAAACTGATGAGAAGCTCCTGCTTGGTGGACTATCTCAAAGTTGTAAGTTTTAAGCTTCAGTGCCCATCAGGCCAGACGTCCTTCCAGTTCTTTAAGGTTATGCAGCTAACGCATGGAGGAGTGGTCCGTCACTACTTTAAAGTGTGTACCATAAATATACACTATAACTGCTTATAGCATAAATCATCACAAGGCATTCACGTTCATTAATGGTATAATTCCGTTTTGCTGCTGATAGCGTCCAGATCACATAAGCTACTGGATGATCATCCCCAAGTTCATCCACTCGACTCAGGATGGCGCCAATCACCATTAACAAAGCATCATTATGTATTATAAACTCCCAATTGAAATTTGGATATTAAAAATTGTAGAATATAAAAGATACTGACGTAACTCTTTAAAAGAATCCTGGGCCTCTTCATTCCATATAAATCCTTTCTTTGGATCCTTCAGCTTTTGGAAAAGGGGCTCAGCAATTCTTGCAATCCTGTATGAATTTTTGGTAATATCTGACCAATACAAGGAACTCTTGGATATCTTGAACACTTCTAGGGATGGCCATCCGCACTATGGCTTCAATCTTCTGGGTTTTTGGATGAAGTCCACTGGAGTGGATGACAAACCCCAGATATTCCAACTCTTTTTGAAAAAGTGGTACTTTCTTAGCTTAATATTCAGATTGGCCATGGATAGTCTCTTGAAGACATCTTCCAAGTGGTGCAAATGGTCAGTGAAAGTTCTACTTAACATATTTATGTCATCCAAGTACATCAGGACGCAGGACAACTTCAAGTCATTCAATATGGTGTCCATGGCTCTTAGGAACGTTGCAGGCACATTGCAAAGACCTTAGGTCATCCGAGTTGGCTGGTATAACCCCTGTGCGGTGATGATTGTGCACTTCTCTTGGTCTACAGTTGGCAAATCAATTTGCCAATTTCCTGAGATTAGATCAATCACAGAGAAATACTTCACTTCTCCAAAACAATCTAATGCAACAACAATTTATGGTAACGGATATGAATCCTCCTTTATTATCTTGTTCAGCCTCCAATAGTTGATTACCACCCAATTATAGCCATCCTTCTTCTTCACTATCAGAATAGCGCTTGCCCAGGGGCTCAATAACCGAATGAGGAGCCCATGTTCCACTAATTTGTTATTTTCTCTTCCACTACCACTTTAACTGCTTCATCTGTCATATTGGCTCATTTATATCAGTAATTTTACTTAGTGTCAACTTTATAGATTACGTTATAAGCACATCCCAAGTCATGATCATCCTGAGAAAAAAATTTCCAGATACCTTTTGAATAGTTTGAGCACCTCCTCCTACTGTCTTTCCATCAGATCAGCGAATTGCTCTCAGTTGACCAATAAATTAATATTCTCAGCAACCCCTGCTGACAATCCCATCTTGTTGAGGGTCCCAAAATCATGTAATTTTCCCAATCCCGCCATTGGGATTAGATTAACAGATGCGATAACCTATAGTTTCATTTTTTATCAGTTATTCAATCAAATTCTCCCAGAGAACTTGGTGTCAGGACTTTGGGGAGTAACTCCAACCCAGCCCCAATTAATCAGGGCCCTGAAGCCCCCAGAAAGTTAAAAGGCCATTAATGCCCAAGGAAAAGCTAAAAATGGAAGAGAAATGGGAAGAAACAGTAGAGTTAATAAAAGGACCCTTGAGGCATATATATGACCTCGATGGATCAGGAAGGGAAATAATCTGAAAGTTTTAGCATTAATTGCCAACAACGATGAGAAATAAATGAATAATACTATGAGGGGAATGGGCGCATCCTTGGCATGAGTTTCTGGTGCGCCTGAAATGGTTAATTGATTGGGAGAGAGTGCTGAAAGGGATCTCACCATGACCTGATTGAGTGTTTGGCATCCTCAGCATTAGTCACCAGTGAAAATTTGAATTAAATAATAATTTAATTATTGGGGCCAGTCCCCAATACTTCAGATCGGGCTTAACTCAAGTTAATGGGGAGCCCAATCCAGCATCTGCCCAGAGGCGGGTTGATACCCCTAGTCAGGGCTTCCCCCAATTAAGGGAGAATCCCAATAGAGCCCCCTCCAAGCCTCAACTAGGGGTCAGAGCTGAGGTGGGGGCACCAGATCGGGTGGTGGGGAGGAATGGGCCAAGGCAGCTGGCGCGGACAAAAATGGAGGGATCTGGCGAGCATCATAAGGGAGTGGCCCCAGAATCGGCATAAGAGATGACATCAGCGCTGGGGCCAGCATTGGGATCAGCACCCAGAATCAGCGTGGAGGCCAGCATTGGGAAGAGGTCCTGGCATCAGGGTTGGCACCTGGCATTAGCATGGGGGCCAGCATCGGTGTGGGAGCTGGCATCAGGAGGAGGTCCTGGCATCAGCGCTGAGGCCAGAATTGGGGATGACACCCCAGTAACCTGGTTTTCCCTCTTAGGTCAGAGGCCAGGGACCGCCCTCCTCCTTCTGTTCTTATCTCTTGCTGAGAGCTCAGGTGCCCCCTGTAGTGAGCACCATTGTCAGGACTCTAGGGGAGTAACTCCAACCTGGCCTCAATTAATCAGGGCCCCAAAACCCCCAGCGAGTTAAAAGGCCATTAGGCCCAAAGAAAAGCTAAAAATGGAAAAGAAATTGAAAGAAATGGTAAATTTATTAAAAGGATCCTCAAGGTATTTATATGACCTTGATGGATTGGGAAGGGAAGGAATCAAAAAGTTTCAGCATTGATTGCTGACAATGATGAGAAATTAATGAATAATACTACAAGGGGAATGGGCGCATCCTCAGCATAAGTCGCCAGTGTTCCTGAAAGGGTTAATTGATTGGGAGAAAGCACTGAAAGGGATCTCATCACAACCCAATTGAGTGTTCAGCATCCTCAGCATTAGTCACTAGTGCCATATTTTTGATTAAATAATAATTTAATTATTGGGGCTGGTCCCTGATACTTCAGATCGGGCTTACCCCAAGTTAATGGGGAGCCCAATCTGGCATCTTCCCATAGGCAGGTTAAGACCCCAAGTCAGGGCTTCCCCCAATTAAGGGAGAATACTGACACTCAGATTTCTCCATGGCCTGGCATAACTATCCCAGGAGCCACCCATAACTCTACTCTGAACTTCTTCCAGGGGCTACTGACCTCTCCATACAACAGCTCAGGTATCTCCAACATCAATCCCATATTGACTATGATCTGTGATCCTGGTGGTATGGTCCTCAACTTCTTGATTTGTAGCAGAATTCCTCCATTTTCCAGGATTTCCATCAGCATTTATCTTTGCTTTTGCCCAACATTTAGTAGCAAATCAGGATAATGCCATCATTGTAGATCATATGGATAAAATTATTTCTCCTGGTCAGTGGAGTTTCTCCATCTCTCTGATAAACTATAGGTAGTGTCTGACCCAATATGGTCAATGTATTATCTTTAAAAATACATTTCTCCGTGCTTTCTTAGAAACTTGTTCTGATTAGAATAGTGTAATTTTGGTTGGACAAAACTATTGCTAGGGCGGATACTACTAAAGATCCAAATATGAGTGGTAAAGTGCTATATGCTTAACAGGAGATGGTTGTATTTGGCCCAGTGGTTCCATATTCATTCTTATGCTCCAAATTATGCGAGATTCTCATCTTATTCACCAGCTTTGTCAAGACAATAATTGATAGGCACCCCGCTGTCAATTATTGCCCAGCCTATATTTAATTAACCATTATATTAATATACGTACACTAAGAGTATTGCAAAATGGTAATTACTGAGTGTATATCAGCATTATTCACCAAATCGAGGGTGTGAATTATTTGTGCTGAAAGATCAGGAAATGATTCCTTGATTGTGCTTAGAGGGATAGACAGATTCGCCTCATCTAATTTGACCTCAGCTAGATCATCCGGATTCTCAGTAGGTCAAATCATGCCCATTATTTGTCACGCATCTAGGCAAGTGACCTCCAAGATTAATTTTGGACAATCCCCTTCGCTCCAGCTCTAGTTACTGCATTGACGTCTAAGTTGACCACTTAGTAAAGCTGGCCTGTGCGTTGTCATTGACAAAAAAATCACTAATGTCAATATTCTCATTTAAGTATCAGGAGAAAAGGTTTTAACCACAGCTCTAAACTGTATCCTCATATAGTCCATGGGCCCTTTTCCTGACTCCTGTGCGGGTTTGGCCTCCTTTGCCTGGACCACGTTGATTTGCTCCTTTAGCTTCTTGCTAAAGCATTTAGCAGCAAAGTGGCCCATCCCTCCGCACTGAGACAGCATTTGTTACTCTTGTCTGTCCGTTTAACTACTCAGGCTTGTTTCCTGACAATATAAAATTGTTTGACCCCTAAGCACTTTCAATAACCTTTGTAGGATTCAAATTTCAATCTGGACTCAGCTTGAAAATTTGACTAGGGACCTTGAATATGGCTCCTAGCACCTTCAAGTGATCCACCATTTTAAAGATGGTGATTTCAGTTGCCAACATGGAAGAGATCATTGAAGTAAATCGCAATAAAGCCAAAAGACCACTTGTAATGTCATCCAAACATCAAAATAATATAATACTTTTGATCCAACCAAAATATGTGATTCTTGGTAGAATCAGTCGGTGAAATTTGTTAAGGTCTCATATTTCTTATATTGGATCCCCGTGTATTTCTGTTTGCATTTTTACATACACATGTGGCTTCCAAACTCCTTCATTATTGCAGTCTTGGCCTCTGAGTAAGACCAGCTGTCCCCCTCTATATGAGGTAACACCAAATTCTGACAGTCAGTGTTCAAACAGTTCATAACTGTCAAAGCTTTTTGTCTATTGCCATACCCAAACATAGTCATGCCAAACAATTGGAAGAACACAGGAGCGTTATCCCAATAACATGTGTAATTTTGGCGTAGCTCTGAGTTCCTCTGAAGTTTCTATAGCCGCCACTCTTGGCTCAGCTACCCAACTGATTTGAGGAGTGATCCCAAGTGTCATCTCTGAGATGGCAGCAAATGCAGTCAGCATAATTATAGGATATGTTGACTTTATAACTGGAGTTCTTGGGTCTTTTCTTCAGAAATTGGTCTCTGTATAGGGTTCACATTTGCATCTCTGAGTCTTCAATTTTTTTATTTGCTTCACTAGACGCTCCACGTCTGAGTTGAGTGGTGAAATCAAACACGATCCACTTCATGTTAAGTCATCAAGAGCAAAAGTTCTTGAACTAAATATACTTCTTTCTTCTTCAAAGACGTTACTTTCCATAGTAACTCATTGCCAAATTGAAAAAAATATTTTAATCCTTCCTCAGTCTTAGTGACTCTCTCCTCCAAGGCAGCAAATTTTCTACAATCGCCTGATTTCAAGGTGTTCTTGTTATAAGTTGCCATTTCCATCCAAAGTTTTCTTAACTTGTCCTTATATGACATCTTATATTAGTGTATCTTCCTCAACTACCACCTGTAGTAAGCACCAATTGTTATAATTGGGAACTAGTGGCTACTCTAGTGAGTAATAAATGTTAAAATCTTATTTTACTGGTAGCTCCCAAAAATTAACTGCTCAGGTTTGGTATGTTCGCGATTCACGTTGCTTGGTAGTAATTAATATGTGATTGATAATAGTATGACGACTATTATCTGTAGTTAAATAGATAAACCTTATATGGTTCACCGCTAGCCCTTTAATAATCCATGAAATGATAATGAAGTCAACTATAGAGAATCCTTCCCTGTTTAGTCTAACTTGATCCACTCTCAGATTCAGAGGTTTCCGGCCTTTCTTCTAGTTATGATGAGTCTGCAGAGATTCACACCTAAGGTATGCTTCTCTTCTAAGGATCCTTGATCCTTACTCTTTATACAACAAAAGAGTCCACAAAAATTGTATACCACAACAATAACAACTGAAAATGAATAGAGCCTATATCCCAAATGGAAGAATCTTTTTTATTAATATTCATTTTTAGGGGAATTTCAAAGGGTTTTTGGCACTCAACTCTTTGGTTGGAACCTCAGCAGTGAAACAACAGCCATTGCCGTTGTAAATTCCCTATGACATCTCACTGGAAATGGTCTTGTCCATCAAGTTAGAATTCCTTTATTAGACAACAAAAGACCTGAAATGGAAAGATCCAGAAAACGTGTACCTGATGTTTCCTGCTTGATCGCAGTGAACCAATCATATTTGATTAATTTTTGCTTAGGTAATGGGACTTTTTACCCATTATGGCAGGTCACGAATTAACTGATTGATTTGCTAGTTGCAGGCAGCATCACTCACCTCGCAACTGCTAATAAATTACCAATTGGTTGGAGATAAAACCTAACAGATCTCAATTGCTACACCTGATAGTTAATCATCATTCAACTACCAGATGCCCCTCATTTAATCAGCAACTCTGCTGACAAGATCTTAAGCATTCACCCAGATTGATCCATGACAGATATGAACCTGGTGAATTACCCAAAATACCCAAACAATATTAACCTAAAATTGGGGTCAACTGATATTTGATTCATTCACCAGCAGGACTTATACCCTAGAGATTCAACATGTAATCTAGGAAGCTGGAAAGGTGGACAAAAATCCCAACACCATTGTTATAATCAAGATGGTATTGTTAGGATCTGCCGTATTGTTTGCACAGGTCAAACCCACTGAACAACAGACAGATGATGTGGGGATCAGCGGTCTTTTGGACACACTTGAAAATATACTAAAAATGAGGAACTACTTTTCTTTCACGTTGCAAACACTTTTGCAACCTATTCAATTCAAGACTAAATTTAGTTTGATAATCTCACAGAGGAGATTAGTCTGCGCCCATGTCTGGGAGCAGTTGGGCAAGCAAGGCAAGAGGAGCAGGCGGAAGGCCTGCAGCCTCCAACGTTCAAAAACGCCCTGGAGAATCTGGCGGAATAGACAAAAATCTCAAAAAACTGGCAGTCACAATTTCCCCAGAGATACTCATGTGGCAAGCATGATGCAATCAGTAAATCAACACACCACACTCCCAGCCACTTTTTTTGGTGGAATTTGGAGTCCGTGTGTATCTGGATATCTAGAAAGCGGCCTTATGGGAAAAATTTTGTGAAGATGTACACAAAATTTTCCTGACCAATGTGTATGTTGCACCTCACTCCATGTCGCGCAGTTGGCTGGACCTAGGTTTTGAAAGCAAAATAGCAGCAGATGAGGCTGCAGCGGTGTGCATAGTTGTCGACCTCCCCGAAGGGCAACTGGTTGATGAAACCAAATGTACCATATGGACAAAATCAAACCAAATTTTCCTCACGTTTGACTTTTTGCCTACTATGGTAAAATGTGACATTTTGGAGCAACACCTGAAAGATGGTCTCGCCGTATATGGCAAAATAAAATCTTTTGAAATGCAACGTTTCACACTGATGCCACACCTGTGCACCGGCAAAGCCATTGCAGTTCTGACCCCAACTGAGGAGATCGTGAAGGACCTAACCCAGATCCCGCACTCCACCTTTATTGACATTGCAGGGCATA
This sequence comes from Massospora cicadina, assembly GCA_022478985.1. Classification (NCBI taxonomy): domain Eukaryota; kingdom Fungi; phylum Entomophthoromycota; class Entomophthoromycetes; order Entomophthorales; family Entomophthoraceae; genus Massospora; species Massospora cicadina. Next base: position 16,389 of record JAKSZP010009702.1, read on the forward strand.
CCACCCACCCATTCCAGGTAACTGTGGACAGCGCGCCCCCCATTTGCACCCACTGTGATGCGTTTGGCTATAAGGCGCATGCATGCCCCATCAAGGAGGGCGTCACATTCCAAGAGCACCCCTCAGTGGCCATGGCCAGCGGAGAGGTGCACTACAAACCAACTGCAAGCACCAAGGAGGCTTTCCCGTGGGGAGCACAAGGCTGCTACCTATTGGTAAAGCCAATCTCCCCGCAGGAGCGGAAGAAGGCCAAACAGGCCCATAGGGCCGCGGCCAAGGAAGCGGCTGAGGCCACCACCACCATCCCACACTCATAACGCCAGGAGTACATGGAGACCTTCGCGGTGGAAGTGACTCAGGAATCCATCACCCAATCAGATTGGGAGGCCCATGCCGAGTGGGCCACTCAATCTGAGGATCTGATGGGAGATTCAATCTCACCCAATCGCTGCACCCAAGCTCCAGTCAAAACCGACTTGGGACCTATCCCAACTGAAAATTTTTTTTTGCCCCGCTCGACAGTGCACCAAACTTATCCGCACCGCAAAAAATTTGTCTGACATTGGGAAAACAAAAGTGAAGGCCAAAGCCAATGTGACTCTTTCTGCAAAAATTAACAAAAACCCCAATAGCATTGCTGCTAACACCCACACTGCTGTGAAAGCCCGTGGGGACCTTGAAGAGGCTGGTGGGCCCGGGGGCCCACCCCTCGCACCTAAGGTGTGATGGGGGAAACCTTCACTCTAGGGACACTGAATATCGCCGGACTCAAGGCCTCCCTGTCCCAGGCTAGGAAACTGAGTTTTTTACAACACAATTTACCCATGGATATACTGGCCATCCAGGAGTCCCACTGCCCATGAGGTTCTGAGGAAGCTTGGAAAACAATTCTCCTCCCATCCCTATCCTTTTGGTCGAAGCACTGTGGGGTGCTAATTCAGAAAAATAATTTTTTCAAATTCACATCCTCAGAAACATTCCTAAATGGCCGAGTGCTCATCGTCACCTTCTTGTGGGCTGACATTGCACACGCAATCATCAACATCTACGCCCCAAATGGTGCACACGAGCATCAGGAATTTTTCTCGTCAGTCAAATCCCTCCTGCTACCCCCTGATTCTTTCCTAGTTGGTGACATGAACTGTTGGCTAACCTCACCAACGGACCAGTGGCCGCCTTCACCCCACGCCCCACAGGGTCACATAGAACTACGCGTTCTAAAAGCCATCCTTGGGTTAATGGATGCGCTGCTGCGACATGCCCCACTGCTCAAAAACATGACGCATCCCCACATCCATAATGGCCAATTAAGGTCCATGACCCGCATCAACCTTATTCTAACACCGGCGAAATTCCAACCCCACATCTCCCACTTCAAAAAAATGAAAATGGAATTCTCCGACCACTGACTGGTCTCAATAACATACCACTTACCTGTCACAGTTGCAAAGGCCCCACATTGGTGCAAAATCCGCCCCCCAAGCTCGCGTCGCCAGGATTTTCCACATGGGTGGAAGAGGCAACTTTGGCAAAATTGTTTGTTGCACCATTTTGCACGGACCCCATTTCCACATGGGCAACTTTCAAAGAGGACACCATCTGCCACTATTGCCATCTCTCATCCAGACGCTCATGAGCCACATCGGCGGTTATCTCACACGCTCTGGCAGAATTGGCCCACTTGGAGATCAACATTCCAGCCACAGGATACAGCCCTGCATGGGGCCGGAAGTGGGTGGAGGCAGCCGCCCACCTCAACGCACTCAAAAGGCAACGCAAACATCAGGTTTGTGTCCAATACAGGGCCACACACATCACTAAAGGTGACAAGTGCACCGCATACTTCTTTAAAAAAATTTTCGCACCACGCCAGAGCGTGGCCTGCACACAGGTGCAAAGATCGGACAATTCCATTGTGGACACACCAGCTGAAGTGGCAATCAAAACGCAAAAATATTACTCTGAGTTATACTGAGCTGAACCAATTCAGCTGGCCGAAATGGAGGAATTTCTCAACTGAGCTCATATCTGCACCATTTTCCAATACCCAGAAATAATGAATGTAATTACTCCGAACAAATTATGGACAGCCATTCACGGTGCGCCAAACTGAAAATGCCCAGGCCCAGATAGCATTCCATATGAGTTCTACAAAAATATTTCAAATATATATCCCCATTGCTGCTAGCCTCACTTTACCAAAGCCTGTTGGAAACGCGCATCCTACCAGGAGGACATGAGGCCTTTACTGTCACACTCTTCAAGAAAGGGGATAAGCTTGACTTAGCCAACTGGCGCCCCATTTCTCTAACAAACACAGACACCAAAATTTTAACCAAAATCATGGCTAACCGTTTAGGGACTGTAGCATCTGCCACCATCTCCCAGAACAATTCAGTTTCATCCCCAGAAGGTCGATTTGGGATAACGTGCACTCTGTGGCTAATGTATGTCAGTCCACAGCCTCTGGGGCACTTGTATTCTTGGACCAACAAAAGGCCTATGATAGAGTAAACTGGGAATACCTTAGGGCCTGCCTCCATCAATTCCGCCTACCCCCCGCTTCATAAACTGGGTGATGCTGCTCACAGAATCTGCAACAATGGCAGTGTGTGGCCCAGGCTTCCTAACGGAAGTAGTCCGCCCTCAAAGGGGCCTGCGACAAGGACCCCTCAGCCCACTCTTATACAACTTCAGCCTTCACCCACTACTGCAAAATTTGAATGCCCAACTCACTGGGGTCCATGTGCCAGGCCAAACCCCAGTCAAGATGAAGGCATTTGCAGATGATTGCATGGTGGGGGTGTCTAATAACAAAGATGCACGCGCTCTTGAAGCCCTCATCCAGGAATATTCCTGGGTAAGCAACGTGGCACTAAACGCCTCCAAAACCGAAATCATCCTCCTTGGTCAGTTTCAGAACTGCTGGGCCCCAGCAATTAGTTCCCAACCCGGCCCATCTGCTCGCCCACATCCACGCCTTACTAACTCAACACACACCGCTCCACTGGTGCTCCCCTTCGTGCCACGTCCTACCATAGGACTGGTGCGCCATCTGGGCGTGTGGATGGAGGCAGGCGAATATGCGTCAGCAGTAATGGAGTGCCGTATACTGGACAACGTGATGAAGCGAATCGCCTCTCTCAGAGCCCACCCTACTACCCTCACTGGCAGGGTTGTTCTTGCCAACTCTATGCTCCTATCCAAAGTCTGGTTGGAGCCCACGCCATCCCCTTCTCCCCAAGCTTCTTCAAATCCCTATATGCTTTGCTGCAAGGATGGCTTTGGTCAGGCCGCCCTCCACCAGAATGCTAGAGGTCATGTTTGGCCCTCATCATCAAGGTGGCATGGGCCTGCTTGACTTCAAAGCCCATGCTGCCAAGATCCTGGGCACCTGGATCGCGGCCGTCACCGCTCCTACACTCCCATCCCAACACTGGTCCCGCGCGGCCCGCTCCAACTTCTCCCAAGCCTTGGGCCTCAACAATCCATCAAACCCCCACTCCCTGATGAAATACCTCGCATCACACACATCGGCCACAGGTCCTCACGGGACTAAAACCCACTACAAACGAATCCTACTCTCCATGCGAAGCGCAGGATGGAGAATTTGTATTAGTGGACATACAACCTGAAGAGGCTGCCCCTCTCCTCAGTTCACACAAGAGGGTACAGGGGCTACCCATCCATGATGGCGTGATCCCCATTCGACCCCATGTCCTATCCAGGGTGGACTACCTGGACATGATGGACATCCCTTATTCCACTGAGACCCAAAATACTATCTGGAAATATGCACATCATCCTCTGTTGCAGCCTCAAGTCCGCTCCCATGTGTGGCGCTGCCTGAGGCGGGTGTATCGTACAGCTGAGCGCTCTAACGCTTTACACTCATCCTGTGTCATGTGTGGCCAGTATGGAACGCTGTTCCACCGCCTGGAGAAGTGCCCCACCTCTAAAGTGATATGGCGCGAAGTCCAACGTCTGCTGGGCCAGGATCAAACGCATCCCTTCAGTCTGTCAAGAGATATGTTTGCTTCATCAATGGACTTGTGACGGTTGAGGTCCATCCTCAGCATCACATTGCCCTGATCTTTGGTAAGACAGGGCAGGCTGTGTCTGTATGTATGGAGGAGGAGGGGGCGTTGGTTCTGGCAAGGACGCCTAAGGGGCCGGAGCTTGGAGTAGGCCAAGGAGCAAGATGGGCGTCCAAGTCAGAACAAAACGGAAAACGAGTAAAATGGGTAGTTTCAAGATTTGATTTGGATTCGAATTGAGAATGGAATAGAATGGGTGCTTGGGAGTTTCGCGGTTCAATTGGGATTCGAAATGGAACTGGCGCAGAACCGTTGAGGATCAGAACTGGCACAGAACCATTGAGTAAAGATTCCGCGATCCTGCTGTAAAGTTTACACCAAACATCATTCAAGTTGGCACCATAAGCTTATATTATATTTTATTTTAGCTTTTAGCATGTGTATATAGGGAAGGAACTAGAGCTGGAGGCTCCTCAGTTCTGTTTTCTATCAACTTGGCTAAATATTAAATAAAAGAACCTAAAATTCATATATTTATAATTTGGGTTTATTTTAAAGATATTGCCCAACTGCAGCCATGTTTGGCTTAAATCAACAAGGATTGGGCTTTGAGAGTGAGCTTGGGAGAGCTATTGCCTCCCTCCTCTATACCTTGTCTTGGAGCCAAGGCATGTTGCTGGGGTTAAGTATACTTGCAACTGTCTTCCAGGGGTGCTTGTCCAATCTTGTGGCGCGCGCACCAGGAGAGTAGTATCAGGAGTCCTGTCAGCCCTATGGTCTTTAACATGGATCCTGTTGCCCAACTCATTCGTGGCTCATTGGAAGGAGCCAGTGCGTTACAGGCCTCCCCCTTCCATCCTCCCTCCGTGCTTTAGTGGTTGCAATCGCCATGTGGACTATCCACACGATTGTCTTGGATGCCATCGCTGGCTCCATCCCCACCCTCCCAGAAGCTGTCCACAGGTTCTGGTCTCAAGTGGTGGACCACTTTCAAGTGTGGATGTTTGGATACCTCCCACTGCGTCGCTGACAGCTGGTCTCCTCCTGGTTCCCAGTCTGGTTCATCAAATCAGACCCCTTCCTCCACACGTGCTCAATAGTGGCTATGGCCCCTTCACAAGTTCCCTCCCCTTCCCCATAGTGGCGTTCCCGCTGGCAACAAGAGATAGCATCGCTTCTCTGGGGTGCCTCCCCTGGTACTAAGTTTATCTTTCCTGAGTCATATTTGGAAGTGTCTGTCCCATGGTCAGCCTTCCCCGCAATAAATTTAAAAATTTAAAATTTAAAAATTTAAAAATTTAAAAATATACTAAAAATAGGAGCAATCGCCCCAACAACTCTTTATTTACTTTAATAAATACAGCGATCTTTCGCTGTTCCGCTCTCTCTATACTATAAACAACCTTACCTTCTCAATCTCCCATCTTACTTATATATAGCAGCTTTGGATGATACCACTTTCATAGCTTGGACTATTCTATTCCACCAATTCTCCTCAATTTCAGCTTGTTATTCTTTAGTTCTCTATCTGTAAGTCCCAGGAAATGTCCCCTGGGCGTTGATCAGGCCCTTTTTCCATTCCTGAGTAAGAAGGTATTGAAGAGGGTGGCTGTACCCCTTGTTACCCAGGGCGACCTCGCCCACATGGTAGAAAAGCGCTGGGTAACAGCCCTTCCACTTTGGATCCCTCCCCCAGTACCCACACTCCCCTTGGCAGAACTAGTACAGTTAATCAGGGAAATCTACACTGAGATTGCTGAAATGAAATTGATAAGCCCAAAATCAAGTGGGAGTCAGCCCAATGTTCAGATTCAATGTAGTCAAAAGGGATGAAGACTGATTCATCGGCCAGAATTGACAACGGTTTTGATTCAGCCAACGCTATGATCAAAAAAATCGCTTCCTCCAAAAATTGTCAGGGATCATCCCCGACGGGCAGGTAATAGCATCAGACACCATCAATGAGGGTTTAAAGCTCCTTTCCAGCAAATTGGGCGTTGCAACCAATGCAATGCTCTTGACCAAACAAATGGACCAGCGACCAGGCATGGGCAGGTTGAGCATACTGAACCCATTCCCAACCAGTTGGGGCCGCCCTTATGTGGGGTGGCCTTGGGGGATTCCCGCTGCTTTTTGGGCCAAACACTGTCATGCCAACCATTGGAAATGTAGCCAAGCCTTGGTTCAGACAGTTGAGGTTAAACTGACAGCAACTCAGCCTTCTGCCAATTCTTTGATGTTGGTTCCCTTTGAACTTATCCGCCCCATTCCCAAATAATTCGCCGGTTAGGTCAAAATTGAGGGTCTCAATCCCATCTTGTCCCTGCATCAATCAACCACTATTTAGTCAGTTGCATTGCACTAAGAAAATTGGTTATCAATTTTCTTCACTTTCCTTTGCAATAAAATTTTGCCTCAAAAACCAATCAATTTTGATTTTCTTGATTTTCATTTGGCCACATTCCCAATGGCTTTTCCCTGGAGGCCCATCAGTCCATATACCAGATGGGCTCTACCATTACTCATAGTCATTATGGCCCCCACCATCATAGATTGGATTCAGCGAGATAGATACTTCTGGCAATTTAACCCTGTCATGTACTTTTGTCAACAATATACCAGGATATTGTGGCCTTATGTCCACCATCTTCAAGCAAGGATCCGCCCCCTTGTCTCCCCAGTCAAATCAACCCCATATACTGATGAACTTATTGAAACCATACCTGTGGTTCCGCCCCCTGCAGCAAGACCTCCAGGGTCTGGGGCAGCCTCAATTTGGTTCATTCTTGGGATGATATTTACTATTGTCCTACACCAATGATTTATCATTTCCCAATGCCTGGCTCCATACAATGTCATTCAGTCAGCAATGCCTCTGGCATTCTGGCTTGCTTTTTGGGTGCTTATGCATCCCAACTGGCAGGCCAGTCTAAACTTCTTCTGCTGTTTCCATGACATAATTGACCAACCATTGTTTCCAGCTACTTCCGCCCTGCTCTTCGAGGTGGGAGTTGCAGTGGTTACTCTCTACCAAATGAATGTGCAATCAGTATCCTGCTTTTTGTTGTTTGTTTGGTCACTTACCAATTTTGAGAATAGTATCCACTCTACCTTGGAGAAATTTCTTCAGACCAATCAAGCTGCGTGGATTGCTACCCCTCCCCCTCCCAATAGCCCAGAAGGAAGTTCACATGTTCCTTCCCGTGAGATAGCCAATCAAGTTCTTAATGTTCTCGCTGAGGTGTAAATGCATTCAGCAATTTCTCTTAATAATGCCTCCACATTATCTCATGCCCAACAAGGGGTCACGTTATTGGACGCTTTGGAAGGTGACACCCTTCGTTGGGTTAGAGGCCTTCTGCGCTCTTCCTCACAAGCGGGAGACCCCAATCCACTGATGGCTGTCATATCGGCTGCCTTGAAACCCCCTGTGTCACACTCAGACCACTTATTCAGATTGTTCTACACTATGGCTGATGCCCCTAGATCGGCTTCTTTGATCTCTACCTTCTATGAACTGGCTCCCATGCTGGCCCTTTCTAATTATATGCTTCAGGAAGTCTTCAGATCAGGCTTGGATTCAGTTTCTGCTCATCATGTGGTCTGGTCCACCTTACAAGGAACAGTAGATCAAATATGTGCCACTGCGACTACTATTAATGCCTTCCCCGCCATGCTTCCCACAATCAAAAGGGAAATTTCATGATAAGGATTACCCAACAAAAATGCGGATGTAGTGTCTACCTTTGAACCAGCAATGAACCCAGCTGCCGATCCTGTTGTGACTCCTGTGTCTGAGTTAGCTGATTCTGATTCACCTGCAAATGTATCCGTAAAAGCCCATATGGAGAAAGTCAGCTCGCCCACCCTCGTATTCCCAATTTTTGCTTCAGCAAAAGCCCCTGACCTTTCCCCCAATTTTCCAGTTATTTCTTCAGTCACAACAGAAATAGCTGAATCTTTCAATAAACAAAAGTTTGCTTATTTCTTATTGCTTATGAAGATTAGTGTCAGTTCTCACCATGTCTCCTTTGAGGCCCTGGTGGATACTGGGGCTGTGGGTAATTTCATGAGCGTCAAGTTGTCCCAGAAATTAGAACTGGACATGGACACGGGTACCTTAGTGATGGTGGCTTCTTCTGCCTCCCAGACCTCATATGTCATCCATCGGTCAGTACCTTTTTTGGTACACCATTTTATTTCTGCGATTTTTTCTCTGCTATGCCAAACTTAGTGTTTCTGGTGATCTTAGGTGTGGGATGGTGGTGTTGACAACATGTTAAGATTTACCTGAAGTCTAGTATGTTGTTGTTCATCAATGTTCAACTGGAGGGTGAATTCTCTCTGATTGACACTCTTAAAAAACACAAGGCCAAAGTTCTATTACTTCCCTTGTCACTCCTGCGGGCATAACAGCCAATTTTCCTGAAAACTTAATGTACTATCAAAGTATCTTCGACTCTGAAAAGGCGGATTGTCTGCCTCCTCACACTTGATTTGAATGTGGATTTTGTATGACCGTGGAGTTGGTGATTATCAACTGCCCGTTGTATCCCCATACAGCGGAGGAGGAAATTGCGCTCAACACTTGGTTGGATGATATGCTGGAAAAAGAGTGGCTGTTTAAGGATACCTTGCCAGTCGCATCCCCCATTATCTTCGCCAAAAAGCTGATGGTTCCCTCTATACTTGAATGGATTACAGTCATTTAAACAAAGTAATGGTTTCCAATCCCTACCCCCTGCCTCTGGAGCAGATGATCAGCCAGGCAATCGCCAAATCCTGTGTGTTCTCTAATCTGAATCTAGTCAACACATTTAACCAGATTTGGATAATGAAAGGGCAAGAATAGTCAACAGCGATACAGATGAAACAAGGTATTTTCCAATTCCATGTGATGCCCATTGGGCTGAAGAATGCTCCCGCTACATTTCAATATATGATCGACAATGTACTGGGTGACCTTCAGTTTACTTGAGCAGTTGCATATATTGACGACATTCTGGTTCACTCTCTGACTCCCAAACAATACGCTACTGACTTGGAAGCAGTTGTGGCCGCCTTTCATAAGGCAGGCTTGTTTGTCAAGCCTTCCAAATGTGAGTTCTATAAGGAGGAGGTTACCTTTCTTGGGAACCTCATCCTTAAAGATGGCTATGAAATCCCTCCCAATAAGTTGGACGCTATCCAAGAATGGCCAACCCCAACCACCCAGAAACAACTACAGAGTTTCTTGGGAACCATCATTTTCTTAAAAAAAATTTTTCCAGCACTTTCCCAGCTCGCTGCCCCGCTCCACCCCCTTACAGAGAAGAATGTATTATTTCGCTGGACACCCAAATGCAAACAGACTTTCAAATCAATCAAAGAGGTGTTTGTGTCACCTCCCATTTTGAAACACGCAGATCCTGCCAAGCCATATATCATTGCATATGATGCCTCCTCAGTAGCAGTGAGGGCAGTGTTGCTCCAAAAGCACGATGGCTTGGAACACCTGGTCGCCTATTTTTCCTGGAAGTTCACCTCTATGGAGCAGTCTTGGGCCATCTATGACAAGGAGTTGGCAGCTGTAGCATGGGCATTACCTCATTGAAGGTATGTGTTACAGGATGCTCAACATGAGTAATGGTCCGCACAGATCACCAGGCTCTCTTGTATTTTTGCAAACCCCAAAAATTGGTGCACCGGCAAGCCCAAACCTATTGGGACTTGTGCAGTGCTAATTTCAAATACAAATTCGTAAAAGGTGTGCTCAACGTACTCCCCAATTTTCTCAGCTGCAGCCCCACCCACTGTTCCTTGGACCTGGAGGAAGTGGACCTCATTACCATGATTCCTGCTGCCCAAATCCTGTCAATTGTCACCCCTGTCATTTCTTCCATCGCTCTGGCTCCTGACGCCCCACTAGTTGCTCAGGTCTTAGCCAGTCAAATGGCCTGCCCTGAGGGCATAGAGTTGGTTGAGCAGTTGTCTCACCAGAATCATAAACACTCCCTATACTCCTTGGAGGAGGGTCTCATTTATTTTCAGTCACGCATCTGGGTTCCTCCCTCCTTCAGAGCCAAGGTATTTTGTGCACATCACAATCCCCCCACGGTTGGCCATCCTGGCAATAAGAAATTCATTGACTTGATCAAGTGGACCTACGATTGGGTTGGTTTGACAAAAGAGGTTCTGGCTTGGATTGCTGATTGAGTTACTTGTGCTTGGGCTAAGTCAGATCTCTCCAGTAGAAATGGCCTTTTGCACCCCTTACAGCAGGTAGAGGGTCCATGGACATTGGTATCCGTGGACTTTATCATCAAACTCCCCTGTTCTAATGAGTTCACAGCGGAGATGGTGGTGGTGGATCGTTTCACTAAATTTTTCCTCTTTATTCCTTGTACTTCTGCAATTACATCAGAGGAAACCGCCCACCTTTTGTACGACATGTATTCTCGATGTTTGTTCTCCCACAGGAGAGATCATCAACCTGTGGTTCGCAGTTCAAGGAGCAGTTTTGGAGTGAACTCTTGTCTATCCTAAAAATATCCCCTGTCATTCCACAGCATATCATCCCCAGTCTGATGGACAGACCAAGCGAGTTAACCAAGTCCTTGAACAGTACCTGCGTTGCTATGCTGCAGCTGCACAGGACACCTGGGCCAATGACCTTCCCCTTGCTCAATTTACTTATAACAATGGGACTCACGCGTCCATGGGGTTTTCTCCCTAAGAAGCAATGTTAGGTTATAATCCTTCCTTTTCAGTCAGACCTTGCTTGCTGCCTGAGGTTCAAGCTGTTACAGATCACGCTGAACATATCAGGTCTACTCAATACTTAGTGCAGGAACACCTCACCAAAGCTATTGATGACTACAAGCAGTTCACAGATCATAAGTGGCTCCCAGGTCACAATCTAACAGTGAGCTCCTATGTTATGCTTGATATCCATCATTTACAAATATAAGCCCCTTACTGTAAGTTTGTAAGTAAGCATTTGGGCCCCCATTTGGTGGAGAAGGTCTTGGGCAACGGTGCATTCCAATTGAAGCTTCAAGCTCACTGGAATTAGCACCCCGTCTTCCACGTTTCCCAGTTGTCACCCTTCAAGGGTATGGTCCCCACAGAACCTGAACCAATCATCATTGAGGATGTGGAAGAGGCTGAGGTGGAGAATATCCTGGCATCCCATAAGTCCCAATGGTCCATTCAATATCTCATGGATTGGAAAGGGTATCTGGCCTATGAGAACAGTTGGGTCAAGGTGCGCAATTGTGCTAACTGTATGGAACTGGTTGAAGCGTTCCACAAATCCCACCCTGATGCTCCCTGCCCCCCAAAAGTCGCGATGGTAATGGCGATCAAGTTGCCCAAGGCGCACAAGAATGTGGACCTTGTGCAGTTTCCCAGTGGTGATGACCTTCCTTTGGAAAAAGCAAAGGGTAATGTAAGTCCCTGGGGAACATCCCCTGGGCATTGATTGGGCCCTTTTCCCATTCCTGAGTAAGAAGGTATTGAAGAGGGTGGCTGTACCCCTCATTACCCAGGGCGACCTCGCCCACATGGTAGACAAGCGCTGGGTAACAGCCCTTCAACTTTGGATCCCTCCCCCGGTACCCACACTCCCCTTGGCAGAACTAGTATAGTTAATCAGGGAAATCTGCACTGGGATTGCCAAAATGAAATTGATTGGCCCAAAATTTAGTGGGAGTCAGCCCAATGTTCAGTTCCATGTAGTCATAAAGGAATGAAGACTGATTCAAAAGCCAGAATCGCTGACAGTTTTGATTCAGCTAATACTATGATAGAAAAAATCAACCCCCTCCCAAAATTGTTGAGGATCATCCCTGACAGGCAGGTAATAGCATCAGACACCACTGACAAGGGTTCGAAGCTCCCTTCTGGCAAATTGGGAGTTGCAGCTGATGCAACACTTTTGACCGAATGAATGGCTTAGAGACCAGTCATGGGCAGGTTGGGCATCCCAAACCCAATCCCAACCAAATAGGGACTGCCCCTATGTGGGGTGGCCTTGGGGGATTCCCGCTGCTTGTCAGGCCAAACGCTGTTGCACCAACCATCAGAAACGTAGTTGAGCCTCAGTTTGGATGTTCAAGGTCAAACTGGCAGCAACTTGGCCTGCTGCCACCAAATTCTTTGATGTCAGTTCCCAGTGAACTTATCCGCCCCATTCCTGAATAATTCGCCAGTTGGGTCGAAATTGAGGGTCTTGATCCCAGCTTGTCCCCACATCAATTGACCACTAATTAATCAGTTGCATTGCACTGAGAAAATTGTTGGTCAATTTTCTTCACTTTCCTTTGCAATAAAATTTTGCCTCAAAAACCAATCAATTTTGATTTTCTTGATCTCCGTTTGGCCACATTCCTGATGGCTTTTCCCTGGTGGCCCATTGGTCCATATACTGGATGGGCTCTACTGGTACTCATGGTCACTATGGCCCCCACCATCATAGATTAAATTCAGCGAGATAGATACTTCTGGAAATTTAACCCTGTCATGTACTTTTGTCAACAATATACCAGGATATTGTGGCCTTATGTCCACCATCTTCAAGCAAGGATCTGCCCCCTTGTCTCCCCATTTGAATCAACCCCATATACCGGTGAACTTATTGAAACCATATCTGTGGTTCCGCCCCCTGCAGCAAGACCTCCAGGGTCTGGGGTAGCCTCAATTTGGTTCATTCTTGGGATGATATTCACTATTGTCTTACACCAATGATTTATTATTTCCCAATGCCTGGCTCCATACAATGTTATTCAGTCAGCAATGCCTGTGGCATACTGGCTTGCTTTTGGGTGCTTATGTATCCCAACTGGCAGGCCGGTCTAAACTTCTTCTGCTGTTTCCATGACACTATCACCCTAATTTGAGGTGATTTGAGTCATATTCATCACATGTCGACATCGCCTTGTCACCTTATCACCTTATTTAGAGGCGATCCAAAAACAACCCATTATATCCTAATATTGCCTCATCTTGAGGCACTCAAATATTTGTAACTGATATCATGTTTGGAAGATTTTTTCTAATCCGTCCTAGATGTTCCAAGCTTATCGTCTGATCATATCAGAATTGTGACATTACCCCATCCTTGACTGGATGATAAGGTTCCTATTGCTTATATGGTCAGAGGAACTTCACATGCACTCGGTTGACAATATGACCACTTGCAGGGTCCTTGATGGTGTATGCGTCAACCCCAGTTTTCTCAATAACTTTGAATGAACCAATCCAAGTACTATCCAACTTGTGTTTCCGCCTGAATCCATGTTGTTCGTAGAAGAGAATAATATCGCCTTCCTTGAATGGCACCAGCCCGCTATGACATACCTGATTGGTGGCCTGATTCCTGATCTTCTTGGCTAAGATGAAGGAATATGCTTTGGTTTGCAATTTGATTAGAGTGTTTGCAAGGTTGGTCAAATAGCGGTGGGGCTCCATTCCACTGGTGTCTTCTACATACAACTAAAGTAATGCTGGAAGAGCCAGGTGTCAGCCATATAGTAGTTGGAAGGGGCTCTTCCCCGTGGCGGAATGGTAACTAATGTTATAGGCAAACATGGCAGTGGAAAGGAGGGAGCTCCAATCAGAAGGATAATACGTTACTAATTTTTGTAGTATGTTCACCAAAGTACCATTCACTCATTCATACATCCATTGGACTCAGGGTGATATGGAGTCATCAGAACCCCATGGATACCCATAAGCTCATTAAGTTTGGGGAGGATGTGCAAGGTGAAGTTGGTTCCATTATCAGTGAGAATGAACTGAGGGAAGCCATGTCGCTGAATAATACATTCCATTATGAACTTGGCCACTGCGACCGCCCCTCAAATACCATATTGCCCGCACTTCAACCCACTGGGTCAAGTGGTCAATAGCCACCAGAATGTACTTATACTGGTTAGCTCCTGTTGGAAAGGGACCAATGAATTTAAGGGAAACCGTGTGCCAAGCAAAATGTGGTTTCACTACCTGGTACAAAGACTTATGGTGGAATGGCTTCTCCACTTGGCACTGATGGCAACAGGAAATGGTTTCAAGCACATTGAAGCTCATGCTTTCCCAATAGTACTGAGGGCACAACAACACCATTGTCTTGCACACCCCACCATGTCCGACTGCCTTGTGAGCACTCATAATAATTTCCAGCCACACTGAGGGTCACAGAAAAATCACTGTAGAATCACTGATCCTCTTGTACAGTTCCCCATTACGTTGGAAGGTATTTGTTTGCATCTCAATCAACGCTTTGATCACTTGGGGTGGTTCATTATCATATTTTCCACTGAGCATCTTATTGTACATCACATCACTAAGGTCAGCCATCATGACAACAGTTAGCAATTGAGATAAACAGTCAGCGTTCTGATGCTCTACTCCTGGGAAGTGAATGATCTTGAAGTCATAAGCTTGCAGCTTAAGAGCCCATCGAGCCAAACGCCCTTCAGGCTCTTTGAGGTTATGCAACCAGCATAATGACGCGTGATTTGTTACAACTTTAAACTTTACCCCATGCAAGTAGACTCTAAATTTCTTACATGCATAAATCACCACTAACTACTCCCACTTGGTCACAGTATAATTACGCTCATGGAAGTTCAGCTTTGACTGCAGTATGCTATGGGATGCTCTTCTCCCTCGTCATCTTTCTGAGAAAGTACCGCCCCAACAGTGGAAAGGGACGCATCTATCTGAATGATAAACTCCCTATCAAAGTTCAGATAGCGTAACACCAGTGCACTGATCAGCACCGTAAAAAGTTTATTGAAGGCATATTGACAACGTTCTGTCTATTCAAACATAGCATCCTTTTTCAACAGCTCAAGTAGAGGCCCCCCAATACAGCTAAAGTTAGGGATGAAGCGCCAGTAGTAATTGACCATTCCAAAAATACCTGTATGTTGCGTTTACTATTAGGAGTAGTCATTTTATGGATGGCCTCCACCTTATCTGGCTGTGGTTTCAGCCCCTTAGAGTCTACCACAAACCCCAAGTATTCCAACTGATTTTTGAAGAAGTTACATTTTTGAGGCTTAATTTTGATGTTTGCCTCAGCAAGCTGGCGGAATACTGCTTCTAAATGATCGAGGTGCTCTGAAAAGGTTCAAGAGAAAACATTAATATCATAGAGGTATATGAGGACGCATAACAGCTTCAGGTCACCAAGAATAGTGTCCATGGCTCGCTGAAATGTAGCGGGGCATTACAAAGCCCTTGAGGCATCCGAGTCAGTTGAAAAAAGCCTTTGGATGTGATTACAGTGCATTTTTACTGTTCCACCGCGTGTAGCTCAATTTGCCAGTAACCTGATACCAAGTCCATCACTGAAAAAATAATGGGCTCCACCTAACCTATCCAAAGCATTGTCAATTCTTAGCAAGGGGTACATGTCCTTTTTTTAATACTATTGTGCTTTCAGTAATCTATTACTATGCAGTTGGTGCCATTCTTCCTTTTTACAATCAGAATGGGTGAAGCCCACAGACTCTTGGATGGTTTGAGCATCCCTTGCTCAGCAACTTGTCAATTTCCTTAGTGATAACGTCTTCCACTGCTCTCAATCAGCGGATCAGCTGAGACCTTATGAGGGGGATGATCTCCTGTGTCACTCAATGGACCACCCCCCAAGCACACCCTAAGTTGTGATCGCCAACAGCAAAGATCCCTTGTACTTCTGAAATAAAGCTATTGCTTGGTCTTTTTGTTCTTCTGATAGCCCTATCAAATTACTATGCAGTACCACCGTCATTACACCTGCTGGTGCCTCAACTGATAGACCAGATTCGTCCAGCGACCCAAAATCATGAACCTGAAGGACCTCTTCTATTGGAGTCAAATGTAAATACGCTACTATTTGGTGTCAGCGGATTTGCATTGGTTTGTTCTGGAGGTTTGCTAACAATACCTTAATCTCTCCATGGCCTGGAAGTATAATCCCTGGAGCCACATGAAGCTCAAACAGTGTTTGATGATAGAGCCCAATGACTTCCCCATATAGCCACTAGGCACTTCCACCTCTAGCTCAGTGCTCACTAAGACTTGATGGCCAGAAGGAGTAGATATGGGCCCTGCCGCTCAAAAAGGTATCCCTTGATATTCATATATCTGCTGGGGAAGGGGCCAAGTATTGTTTTTTAGTTGATGATAGCAAACTGGCATCACTCCGTCACTATATGCAAGATTGATATGGCTCATGTGCACCAGATCCTTCAGCACTCCACTAGAGGTGAAGTAAATTGGGATCTGCTGTCCCAAAATGGCAAGGGTTTCCTCCGTCATATGAATGACAGCCCCAAAATGTCGCAGGAAAGTGGTTCTGATTAGAAAGTCATATTTTTTGTTTGGTAGCACAATCGCTGGAGCTATGATGACAATAGACCCAAAACACAGAGGTAGCACACTATAAGCTCCCTCGGAGACAGTACTTACAGCTCCAGCAGTTCCATAAACCATGCGATGGTCTACATCAGGTTCCAACGTCAAATTTTGCATTAACTTAGTGGAAACTATGTTGACTGGAGCACCAGTATCTATTATAGCGCAAACTTTATTTTTTTCTACAAAAATATCACAGTACATACACTCAGAATAAAAAGTACCTTGACTGTTTAATACATGGAAATTTATAGGATCTCTTTTTTCAAGAAAACACATTATCCCCTCACCAATTTTGGGGGTATCTTTTGATAATGGCGTCTACCGGAAGGGCAACGTTTACTCCTTTCAGAGTTGGCGCATCCGCGGCAGAATCCATCTTGTCTGAGGAAAATTGATCAAGCATTTGACAGGCATACGACTTCAGTTGTTCTGGGGATCCTTCATCCACCGCGGCCTTAGCTTGAGCATGTGTCACTACGTTCACTCCTCCAACTGGCTGCTGGTATAAAATTCCGTCATCATACTGAGGGACTTCTGTGGGATATACTATTATTGATTCAGGGACATTTTGGGTTGGAATCGTGGAGGTAGAGACCTGTCTCTACTCCGCTCCATCTTTTCACAGGTAGTATTAATCTTGATTTACGTAGTGCAAACAGCGGTCGTGGCTGAATTTTGCCAAGTGATCAGAGTGGCCACACTCATAGCAGCTAACCCCATAAGAGCCACATCCTGATGTTCATAAGAGGGTCCAGGTCGGAAAGTTTGGGGTCATTTGGCATAAAAAGGCCCAGGTTGATAAGATGATTGCTGACATTTGGCGTAACTAGGTCCTGGTCAGTAGCTAGGTTGATAACGGTTTTCATAACCAGACCCTGGACAATAATCAAACTGTTGAGTATAATTTGGCTGAGGATGAGGTGCAGAGTCATAGTAAGGTTGAGGGTTGCTAGGTGGAAAGTGAGTCAGACGAGAGTATTCTCCTGAATAAGAGGGTACAGTATAGGCAGTAGTCTTCCATTCCATATTTGGCGGCGGAAAGTTAGGATATGCAACGCAAAAGCCGTACAATTTTGCGCAGGGGAACGTCGTCATCCAGAAGAAGCAAAATATCATTGCGAAGCTCTTGGTATGGCTTCACCGTGGAGGTCATGGCGATGCACATGTCGGCTTCTGCTAAGTATCCTGCCCCAATCAGTATGTAAGCTTTCACTGTAAATCAATCAGCGAACTACAGGAGAGTCTCGTTTTGGCAGAATTCAATTGTTAAAGATTCTTCTTTCCGCTGTGTCATCTTTGAGGTACCCCCAAGCAGGTGAAGCATGGTATCTTTTACATCCCTATAGGTAACAGAGCTACTTGGGAGGAATCAGGTGATTTGATCGGCACTCCCAACATCTAAGGCAGATATCAACAGTTTAGCCTTCCGTCTATCAGATGCGCCTTTCTCTGAAAATTCAAACCATTTGAAGAAGCCATGGATATCCTTATTTCGATCAAATGAAGGTAGTTTCTCATTAACCTCCTCATCCCATTCATGGCTTTTTGGGCCATATTGAGGGATGTATTGAGATCCAAAAGCAGTTTCTCATGAGAATCTGGACCAGTGGAAGTTGTAATGTCTGCCGCTTTGGGGGTAGCGTGGCCTTCTGCTATGGGCAGCACCACCATTACTTAAGAGAATTGGCACTCTGACTCATATTTGTATCCAGTGCTACCATCCTGGGTGTAGTAGCTCTGACCAGCGTCATATTATTCCTCATATGGTGCCCCCTTGTTGTTCATCCTCTTCCCAGTGAGAAGACTGAGAGGCACTGGTCAATTTTCGCTCTGTGCACTGCAGCTGTTAGGTATTATCATCCAACCAATTAGTGAGTTCCTTGTTTTATTGTCCCAGGATTTGCATTTAGCTAAAGGTGCTATCAAGCTGGTGCATGACAGCATTCCATTCTTGAAGAAGTTCATCCTGTTTTTTGAGCACTGTGTCTAAGGTAAGTTTAAGTTCCTCATACTCAGCTGGTGTGGTGTTTTGTGAAGATTCCCCAGAAATGCAGGCTTTATAAGACATAACTGGCAACTGGAGATTCGGAGTACTTAGCGGTTGATCAATGGGCCCCCTGGAGTGAGCACCACTGTTATAATTTCAGACGGTATCATTGGGATCCACCATATTGTTTGCACAGGTCAAACCCACTGAGCAACAGACAGATGATGTGGGGATTGTTAATCCGTTGGACACACTTGAAAATATACTAAAAATAGGAGCAATCGCCCCAACGACTCTTTATTTACTTTAATAAATACAGTGATCTTTTGATGTTCCGCTCTCTCTCTACTATTAAAAACCTTCCATTCTCAATCGCCCATCTTGCTTATATTTAGAGGCTTTAGACAATACCACTCTCATAGCTTGGACTATTCTATTCCACCGATTCTCCTCAATTTCAGCTTGTTATTCTTTAGCTCTCTATCACCTAATTTGAGGCGATTTAAATCATATTCATCAAATGTTTACATCGCCTTATCACCTTATTTAGAGGCAATCCAATAATAACCCATTATATCCCAATATCGCCTCATCTCAAGGCACTCAAATAATTGTAACTGATATCATGTTTGGTGGATTCTTTACAATACGCCCTAGCTGTTCCAAGCTTATCATCCAGTCATATCAGAATTGCGACAACCATCTCTTTTCAAAGACAGTGTGTTCAATAGAGAGAGCATTAGCATTTTGTTTTCTCTTTTTAAGTTTATAATATAAAATTATTCTTTTATTCTTATGTTTTACATTTCTTTAGATAATCATTATGAGCATCATGTAGTGCATTTAAATCAACATTATTGTGCTAAAATGGTTGAGACTTTGTCAGATGTATGAAATGGGCCAAAATCTGTTACATCACCTGATGCACAGAAAAGGGCTCATAAAAGAAAAAAGCATTGTCCTGAGGTTGTGTGATAATCAGTTTTTAGAGAAATTATTTTGCCACGAAATGCAGCTCTAAAAAACTAATAAAAAATCAAGATGTGGTTCTCTTGGTTTTTGGGGTTACTTTATACTGGGGTTGGAAAAAGAGATGCATTAAGGAGGGAACATGCTTAAGGTTGGCGGAGTTTTTGTGGTATCAGATTGATAAAACTATAGATTTGATAACAGTTGGGCTTAACCAAAAGGTCTGACTTTGTGCGCCATTGGGAGTTCCATTGATTTCTAGGGAAGTGGTGCTTGAGTTTGAGTCACTGGTTACTTAAAACGCCACTATTTTAAATCCTGGATTGTAACAATAAAGGCTTAGGAGCCATATTGTTTGATGTCACTTACTGCCTCAGGTGGTTCCACAGGATTGCAAAGTGGTACTTAAAGTGAACTTGGGCATCCCTGAACCTCACAGGGGGTAACCAGTTGCCACTTGGGTGAGTAGTACTTGCTTGATGGCTCTAATCATACTAACTTTGATCAACATGTCAAGAGAGCGCGTATAAGGCCGTATTATCTTCTTTCAGATGTTAGCTGGACCAAGTTCCTCGTGTCTTGGAATATTGACATAACCACAGTGTTATGTGGCTGGTTTTGTATCATACACTTAAAGTTCTATGGAAGACTTGGCTTATATTGAGGTGCTCCAGTACCCACAATAGTATTTATAGTCCTCAGGGCATTGTCGCTATAGAGATTTAGGAATATTAACCACTAGGTGACAGGTAGGAGAAGTATTGTTTGACAAACATTATTCTCAACTAATCATTAAGATCAATACCAGTAGCAATTTCCCATGTTTTCTGGGTAGAATTAGGCTTTCAACTTAGGGTAAGAATGGTTTTGTTAATGCCACTTACCATATTTAAATCTTTATCGTTAATTAGTGTGGTGTTACGACTGCTGTTGAGTTTAATCACTGACATGTCCTTGTTTGTTGTCTCAAAAGTATTCCCTTCCGCCTCCAACCTCAAAGTGAAGCTCTTCTCAGATACTCTGTTTGTTGTTAATAATGTTTGTGATATAGGCTTTTTATCAAAGTAGGGGGTATCTTGGGCTTAATGTAATTAGTAGTTGTATTGAGTTTTATACTTTACACCTCTTGAGTTCCTCCACTGATGATGTAAGCACAGAGACAGCTAGAGAGATGGACACCTCCATAACTGGAACAAAAAAATGGAACACCTCCCTAGATCTAAGCAGGTTTTTTGAAGGGGCTAAGTAGTGGGAAACACTGTTTATCTCTTTAAAATCTTTATGGAAAATACAAAGTTATTATTGAGTAGATAAAAAAATGACCCAGAACCCTAATGTCAAAGTTCTGATTATTTATACTGATGTGAGGAGGATGGAAATTGATTAAGTATATTTCAAAAAAATTGTATGACACTCAATTATTCCTATATGCACTAGGGACAGTCTAATGCGGCTTCTTGAAAATGTGATATTCAAATTGAACCTTGGAATTGTACACAGTAGCTGACACACTAAGTGGCTCAAATTGAAGGCCTTATAAACTTTCCATGGTGAAATAGTTTCGCTCCAACATCGTCCAAGGTCTCTTAGCCGCAAATTTTTTTATGGTGCTTCCTTTAGCACCTAGCACGTTTCTTTCTAACATTTATTGATGGTTTATAGCTGACCATTTATCATGGAAGTCAAATCTTAATTCTAATCCACTGAGTAGGTTGTGAGCATTGTCACAAATGCTCTTAATTTTGTCTACATAAAAATTAGCGAATTTCTTGTAGCAAAGGGTGGGTTTTTTGGTTTGTATTGAAATAGTCTCAATTTAAGGTGAGCAGCGGCCATAAAGCACTTGTTGAGGGTGTTCCCCAAGTGCACAATCTTTAACAGTAGTAAGTCTCACGGTTTGGTGCCCCCCTTTGAATGGAAGAGCTGTAGAATTTTGTTTAGCCTAATGACCATGGCTGGAGTCCTCACATAACTACACATTTAAAACTGATTAAGGTGTTTAATCACAGCATATGTCCATCATAAATAATGCGGGATGGCAGATTTGCTTTCTAAAATGAGTCATTAATATTTATTTGGCGATACAAAAGCGTTTTATATAGCCTAATTCATCATTTAAGCCATAGTAATTTGGTTAATAGGTCCCAAAATCCCAAAAAATTGAAGATTTTGTTTTCATATAAATTTATGGAACCTCGGTGATTTTAGGCTAGGATCAATTAAGATAGGAATGGCTTATTTTTATTTAAAGTCCATTGTGCAGTATTAAAGCAATAGCGTAGCCTTTGGTGTGGCAAACTGCTATACATATAAAAGAGAAGTTGTTACTATTCTCAATTGACATACTAGAAATGTATCAGTAATGTAAATTTGTACTAAAGAAGGCATTGGGATTGGGTGGTCCAAGAAACTGGTCATAAAAGCTGATGACGTTGTAGCTCTCGTTATCAATGTTCTTAATTGGCGTATTATCTTCAGAATTGTATTTTCAAGTTTTATTATAAGTAATATTGAATGTGGTGTGCCAAGGAAGCCATCAGATTTCCAAAGGACCTTGGAAAATTAAGCTTTGTTTTTCTCATTTATCATTTTAGAAACAATAGTAAAATTTTTTTAGCTTGGCAGAGGCATATGATTTATTTTCTGAGAAAACCATCATAATAGTTGAAACCATTTTTAAACTATTGTCATTGTACTTTTTAGCTTTTGACACTAGTAACCATATATCCATATGGGTTAGGGCATTCATCTTAATTTTGTATGAGAAAAACATTATAACAATGGAGGACATCAATAAAAACATCAAACTATGCTCATTTAGCGTTTTAGTTACTATAGGTGTTTTAAAACATTCTCAAATGAGTCATCTGGATTTGAATGTTTGTGAACACTAATGGAATAGTGGAGGGCCTCTGCAGTTTCATTGTCATTGCACTTGTTCTGTGGTTATATGAAATAATGTATGCTAAAATTTCCTATATAACTTTCAAAGGGGATACCCAAACTTAAGGACAAGGGGTTTTGTCAATATTTATTGCATATAGAGCTTCTTCATTCTGATGCAAAGAGTCAATCAAAGGGTCTGACTTATTATAAGGGGTAGACTTGAGGAACATAAAATGATTAGTTCCAGATGATCCTTACTGTGTTTGGTGTAATTAAGGAAGTTTTCATGGTAGTCCATGTATAGTCAGTGGGTTTTTCATAACTCAAAGGGTGAATAACAGCTCCGTTTAAAATCTCTTCATTTTTTTGTGATTTGCAAACATGCACTCAGCCTCGGGGACTTGTCTCAATATATTAAAGCTTTTCCAGGATATCTGTGGCCTTGTTAAGTGCATGGGTCACCCAAACTAAAGGTTCCTGGAACGTCCAAGATTGCTTGATGCCCAAAATAGGTATATTATATTTATTTATAAGCACACTTTCTTTTACTGGGCCTAACGTGACTAGTTGTGTGTCTCAATAGGGATTGCATAAGAGCACCAATTTTTTATCTCTACCTGCCTGGTTGGTAGTGGTGCGTATGTATACCAGGTGTGTTCTAATGAAGCACACAGCTGAAGAATTTTTCAAGTATATGACATAATCTACTAAGTGGAGGTTAAATTGTACTTTATGGCTTTAAACTTTATAATAAAAGTAAATACAAACAAGAAGGCATTATCTTATATACTAATTAGTTTTTAAGTTAAAATAGTACTTATTTGTTAACATAAGAATATTGTTAAGCTTGCAACAGTATATTTTAATACTAAGACATCTATATGACTATTTTGAGAATGCATGGCATTATTAAGATACTAGCTTGGTCATCAAATAAATATAAATAATTTTAATCAAAGTAAATTTAATGGAATAACCTTTTCACTCAGTTTCACTTATAAGTGATTTATTAGTGAAAAGTTAAATAAATTACTCTGAGTTAATGACTCACCCTTCCACCCCAATGTCTTTGGCTCAACTGCCAGCTGCTAATTTTTAGGCAGCAGTAAAACCTCTCCTAGCATCCTCCACCCCAATAAAACAAGTTCAGACTAATTCAACTAGTCCTATCAGCACAAAATGCCTTTATTTACCTCTTAGGGACTTAGTACTCCACCTTGCACCTGCACACCAGATTTTCCCTACCCTTTTACCTTCCCTTATTCCAATATCTGATTTTGCCTCCAAATCAACTATGGGAAAATATTATTATATGATCATAAGGGTAATATCTAAACTTGTCATCACATCTTTCATGCCATCTAGCTCATTGACTTAAGCCCTTTTAAGGGCTATTTTAATGTTAATTTCCCCTCTGAAGAGCACATGCCACAACGGCAACCAAAACATTTTATAAAAATACTCCATCCTTTCAAGACTTTTACTAGACTACTTACCAATTCTACAATGGCGGTTAGTTTTTCCAACATCTTATATCACCTCCCAAACCAGGTGTTGTATGCATAGTTTTTATCAGGCTCTCAACTTATGTTTTAAAACAACATCCTTCACTTCAATATCTATAGTTGTGCCAAGCGCCATGTGGCACCCTAGGCTACCGCTACTATCACTTTTTACACTAATATATCTCTTAACAAGTTCCCTCGCAGTCTCAAATTTCATCAGAACCCACCCATTTCTAACGCACATTGATAATGAACGCCAGATTTGCACTATCTGTTTTACTTGGGACCACACCAAAAATCTTGTTAACTCTTCCACAAATGCTTTTTAGCACTAATTCTGACGCCAAAACCACTCTGGCGGAATAAACTAAGGTATCTTACTGCCAGTGCCCCCACCAACGGTTAAGTCAAAGGCCAATGCCATATAATTACTTCCTTTTAATATCCCCACCCATCCTCAGCCATCAAATTTCCCTCCAGTCAATCATCTGTAGGCTTAACTACTAATTGCTCCCAGGCACCTTCCAATATGCCCATTCAGCCTCGCCCTTATGCTAATGCCCCAATCCAATTTAATTAGAATCCCTAGGCCTTATTGGCAGAGGTTTCTAAATTAGAATTCCCAATAAACGTCTGACCTTCACCTTAAATGGTTTCTAAGCTCTGATTATGACGCCCAATTCCTCTATTTTTATTCACCCATAAATAAACGCTGCACCATTCTAATCTGATCTTCAGCTTATGGTTGATGTGGCTGCCTTGCATAACAGTCATTCTATCCACAAATCTGCAGTTAATTCTGTTGTGTTTCTCGAAGAGGTCTAGCTCCTCCTGATTTACCAGCAACCCTTACCACTGCATATAAGCGTGACCTCCTCAACTTACATAAAAATACTACAAATAAATCATGAATATCATGGCATTGGCCCATAAACGCTAAAGCAAAGTTACCCATATATTTATTGCAACCTTCCTCAAGCTCCTCAACACCCATTTCCAACTGAGCACAATCTTGCTAAATATATTGGTGCCTTTATTGTGGCGCATAATCTCATCCCTTCATCTCCCTTGGGGGATATTGAACCCCATATGGCAGATGACCCCAACCCTTGCTTTCTATCTTGTTTCACATCTTGCTCCATGAAAATGTTGCCAAAGAAGCGCCCACTGATCCCACCTCCCCCTCAGCCATGGTCAGCTAGTGGTTCACAGTTGTAAGTCTGGTTGGTTGTAGTTTTGCTTAATTGCAGAGCATAATGCTCGCTTTAGTTTTGATCCATTTATTATTATTTTAATAGTAATGGCCGCACCAGGACAACTTACGTCAAGCAACAAAAGAACTTAAATGGGATAGAGCTCTACTATATGGTGGGATCTTTTCATAATAGAAAAAAACTTCGTTTAACTCAGGAATACAAGGCATTTTTACAAACTCACTTTTTTAGTTAGTTTCTATAAATGATGTGATTCTTTTGAAATGTAATAAATCAAAAATAATGAATCAACACATGAGTAGATAAGGTCCAATAATGTAATTTTTGATTGGATAATAGTTAATTTTCAAAGATCAGCATAATTTAACTAATTGTAAAGTTCAAGTTTGACAATATTGAATATGTGTTAGCATGAAATAGAACTAACCAAAATATTTAAACCATTGGTCAATATATTAATATTAAATTGACCTACAAGCGGAATTAGCCTAATTTGGAAATTTTAGGTCGATGCTTCACTTAAAAAGGGAAAAGCTAGCACCTACCTTAATCATTGAACTGCAAAGCTTTCTAGGGACTTGTGTTTAACGGTAAGGAATTTTCAGCAGATGTCAAAAGTTGGTGCCCTTCATCACATGACATCCAAGTATGACTTATGTTAGAAGATTTAGTAATGCAAACTTTTTGCTGTAAAGTCTATAATCTTGTCAAACCAATCCTTATGCATGCGGATTATAAAATTGCCCTTCTATGTGATTATAAATCCTCAAATTTCGCTATAGGAGCAGCTTTGTTTCAGGAAGGTGAAGATGGAGAAGAAGCCCCATTTCTTAGTATTAAAAAGATTAATGTTACTTAGTCAGCCTACTTATACAAATTGTTTAGTGAATCATCACTATGGTAGATCCTATGCAACATTGGTGTACCCATCTGCATGGATATAGATGGTCATTTAGTGTCTGCGTTGACCAAAAGCCTTGTTATGCTACCCACTTGCCACAAAAACTAGCTCTTCATCAGTCCAGTTAGTTGTAGATTCACAACATGCTCTTTTTCAAGTATATCATATTAATGTCAGTAACAACTTGTTTTCAAATGAAATCTTCAAAAATTCCTACATTCAACCACCCCTACCATGGTTGACGCCCACAATACTAAAGTATGTATCAAGCCAGAACTTATAAAAAAGTTTCAACTTAAGCTTCTATGATGTTTGCTATGCTTTCTGAAATGGTTAGTGTGAACACACCTGCTAGAGTTAATTAGCTTAAGTCCTATCAGCCTATTGACCAAAGTTTAACGTCAGAGTTCAATAATGGAAACAAATAAACTCTAACCCATAATTGAGTCCCAGCAATCAAACTACAATTATCTACTTCTAAATCTTAAATCGCTTAACAAAAGAGCAAAGAAATAATGAATCCAGAATCATTATAAGGTGTAAATTGCCCTGAGCTACTTAATAAACAGCTGAGGTAGCTTCTCAATTCTCAGTAACTAAATTTAGAAGCTCTGACCAATAGGTACATGATACTTCAGGCGATGAAGAGCACTAAAAGCAAAATTGTTTTTTCCTTTGATTTGAAAGGACCAGGAAGACTATGATCATGGGGAACATAGTGATCTGATTTTCATAGGGTTCCTGCGCATCCTACAAATATCGTGAAAATTATAATTAAAAAAATATGAATTGTATCCATTTTGTTGACTGCATACTTTAGTTACTTTCTTTCATTAGCTTTAAGATATTGAAGACTATAATTTAGTCCTGACTTTCCTGAGAGAAAACTATAATCTCTGAGTCTAACAGCTCCAAGAATTATAATGAGAACCTCATTTTAACATGTATTTAATGCTGAGAATCAATTAAGCTAAAAATGGTGTTCTGTTAGACATAGGCTACTAGTTCCTAGATATATTCATTAGCCAAAAAGGCAAGTGGTGGTCCCAACCTCCCCCTCAGGGACTAGAACATTAGTTAAGCAAATTAATTTCTTGAGAAATCCATTCAAACAAAAAAACCACATAGCTTATCTAACGCTCCTACATATAGGAATTTCTTACTTAAAATGTGGCTTAATTTCAATAAATCATGTATTAACTGCAGCCTTTTTAAACTAGTCACCTGAAGCTACTGGTCTATTGTATCACTTCAGACTATCAAGGTCCTTCAACCTCTATCTCTGTAGACTTTATTGTTAAACTATCCATGCCCTAAGGATATTACTAAAAGGTTGTAGTCAAAGTCTCCACCAAGTTTGCACAATTTATCCCTGTCACACCAATAATGCATCCATTCAAACTTCCCGCCTGTTTATTGACCACATCTTTTTCTTGTAAGGTACTCTTAAGAAGATCATGGGTGACTAAGGTCCCCAATTTACCGCTTTTTCTTGGAAATAGCTTCTGGTCTTACTTGGTATCAATCCATGTCTTTCAGCATCCATCCATAATTCATTAGACTAACATTTTGATAAGATATACCAAGGTTTAAACAGCTCATGAACATCTAAACAATTTAAAACAACCCAATTAAGCTTCACATCTCCCCTTGACTAATTATAATATTTAATTTAACTCAAACCTCTACTGGTATCTCTCCTTTCTGAGAAAACACATTGACAATATTGGCTTCAGTATAAGTCTACAACCTGATACATTTGTTGTAATTACAAATAACGAGCAAAGTAGCTGAGAGGCCACCTAGATTTTAAAAGGAACCTTAGGTCAACGAGTGAGATTCTAAAAAGCTTATGGAAATCATAAACGCTTTTTGGGCCCTGAGGACTCCCTAAGATTTGCTCTTAGTTAACGCAAAAGACTTCTACTTTAAACAATTCTTCTGTAACTTGGCCCAAAACGAGTTATACCCCATAAGAAGACAGTAAAGTTGGATCTTCTGCTTAATAAGTCAACTTCACCCATATAATAAAGTGTTATCACCCTGTATGCGTGCCTCCTGACACCATACAATAGATAGTTGCCTAATGATTTTGATTTTGTGATGATTGATAGAGTACCTAAGCATGATATTGATGCTAATACTGCCTCCCATCCGTCTCATCACTACATAAAGTATCTATTATCATAGAAAGGCTATGATGAGATGTAAAACAGCTGGATACATTATAAGGACTATGCTTTTGCCCAGAGCAGGTTCGTGGTTTCATAAAGAGTTCTCAGATGCGGTGTATCCTCTTACCAAAGGTCCCTTTTCCTTCATAGATCTATCTGCTCCCCCAAACTTCAATGGAGTACATCCTCTTTGATAGTTTGGAGAACTCTACTAGTGGATGGTATTAAAAATATAGTGACTCAATGCTAAATTCTGAACACCAAACCAAGTCTAGGCAATATAATATCATGGCGATCCAAAAGAGAGCCTTTGAAAAATTTTCAGATCCTTGAAGGTCAATGATAGGAATTGTGTTGCTTCCCTACTGGTCAAAAAATATATTGGCATTCAACAGTATTATAAATCACTTATATTCCAAAAATTTAAAGATCATGAAGTATGAGATAATCACAAATAACTAAGTTTAGAAAAATAACTTTTTTGGAAACTAAAGGATCTTTGTATCAGTTGAATTTTGGTAGCCAATAAGACTTCAAAATTCGCCCTTATAGTTCAATACCTGTCTAGAAACTTCTTTAATTTTTAAGATAATACCCTAAAATTTAGAATAAAAGTTGTTTTACCAAGTGTTGCATATTAGTAATTTTATAGTAAGTTTATTGTAAAAACTTTACTTACATTGGCTTTGCTGAATAAAAATTACTGATATGACTTATAATCTTGATGAAAATTATGGATAATTTAACAAAGTTGAAACTCTACAACGAGATGATCAGTAGATGAGTTTCCAAAGGCTTAAAAACTTTTAGCATTACAAGGGTTTGTTCTCCACATTCCTCTAATAGAGTTATCTGAAGTTTATTTAGAAAATTTTTGTAAAAATCAGTGAAGAATTTCATGGGACGTTGTACTCTAACTTTCATGCTTTAGCCTGCTTTGTCTTTATTTAAAAGACTAACCACAAAAAATTAATGTGATTCTCTTTAACTTACACATCCCCCCAAAAACAAGGATTTATAAAAACATACATAAAAATATAGTTGGCACTAATTTTATTAAAGAATTGTTAAAAAGAATAGCTTTAAACTAAGCTACAAAAGAACCAATTATATAGCAACTGATTTACCATTAAAAAGATTAGCAAAAAGTAAATTTATAATTATAGTAATTATTTTATTTGAGGCTCCCTGACCAAGGGGATAGACAGTACAATACTTAAAGAGCAAACAAAAACCTAAACAAAATGGAAAACTGGAAAAAACTAAAACCTCCAACCAGGCAGGGAATGGAGGACTGCTAGCCTACCATGGCAGAGGGGGAGGAAGGGACTAGTGATGTGTCTGAATGCACATCAACCACATCAGGGGAAGCAGCGTTGTAGAAGCGGATTTAGGCTGTGAGCAAGGGCGTTGGGGTTTCAGCATGGTGAGGGTTGAGGTGTAGTATAAAAGGATTGAGATGTGCAATATCAGCCTCAACAATAGCTTTGACAATTCAGCCATATGATGTTCAGCCTGAAGGTGGGCATCAGGAAGTAGTGAAAAACTGGCTACATTTTGCCTGGTAATAACAGTTTTTGGGTCAAAGGTCAATAGTTCAGCAACGTGAATGGCAAGGGTTTTGACAACTTTGACTAATTTGTTGATTTCATCCCGCACATTTTCAGAGAAATCAGGGGGAAGTTAACTACAGTTAAGCCTTTGTGGAATTCTTCAACAGACTTTGAACTGCAATATGGAGTTGGTGACAATGGGGGAGGCCACCGCCGCTAAGGCAAGCTGGTGGTCACTATGGAAGAGGATATCATTGGGCTTTGGGGCATAATGTCTGAGTGGGATAGGTTTGTCACAATTTGAGGAAATTTTTTTTCCAGTCATACCCATCTGGGGCTTCCTCACCTTCTCATCAACTGTCTTACTGACTATTGCACCTGATTTGACAACCTCATAAAGTAGGGCCCTTGGACTTTGATTCACAAGTTTAGGGAGGCAAGATTAGGGTGGGTGGTAGTAGGCGAATGGGGAGCTGCTTGGGGGCGAATAGTGGTCTAAGCCTAATTCTGATTGTCTGGATGTGAATTCAAGTGGGTGAACGTGGCTGGGGGTTGTGGTGGGTGCAGAGTTCCCACTCTGGCCCAGCAAGCAAGAGTGTTGGGTGGGAGGGGGCAACAAAACATCCCATTCAGATGCCGCTGACAAGGTTAAAGAGATAGGACCAGATGAAGTGACATGTGGGAAGGACTTTTTAGAATGGTCAAATCCAAAACAGAGGAGACAAATCTGTTGACCATAGTCAACACAAGCCCAAAAGAAATGCTCTAGTGCTGCTGCAATGTGAGCACATGGGGGATTTTTGAGCTATGGTGGAGTGATATGGGGTGTTGGTGGCAGTGGTGCGAGGGGCAGCAAGGCGCTCTGCACCAGAAGGAATGGCGAAGATGAGGTTGAGTTGAGAGCCATAAGCCATAAGCCCCAACATCAGCTGCTCA
The DNA here is from genome assembly GCA_022478985.1 of Massospora cicadina. NCBI lineage: Eukaryota > Fungi > Entomophthoromycota > Entomophthoromycetes > Entomophthorales > Entomophthoraceae > Massospora > Massospora cicadina. The sequence continues at coordinate 46,941 of JAKSZP010009702.1, forward strand.
TATAGAATTTGGGTTGTGAGGTGAGAAGGGAGGTTTGCAAATGATACCACCAATGTGGTGACAGAAGGGAGGCGAGTACAGATAGTAGAAATTGGGGTATTTTTATAAATCAATGGAGTCAACGCCGCCACAGCGTCCTCCTCCATCTGAAAGCCTTATCAAATTAACCCTTAAAAAGGTGAAAATCGTTAAAGCCAGCCAGTGCAAAGGCAGCAGTGGCAAGTTTGACAATTGCTTTGTTGGCATATGGAAAAAACGCTTGTAGTCAACATGGAGGAAAAATTAAATGTTGGATTGAGGAAGGGCGAGAGGATGGGGGCAAGATGGGTGGATGCACGCAAGGTGGAGCGCTAAGTCCTGTGGGGGGACAACTTGTCCAGAAGAGTTTGGTGGGCTACAAAATCTTGTTCAAACGCGTTTCCCCTCAGGGTGGAAAACGTTAGGTGGTGGAGCACCACTGACCCACACTGGAACGGCAGGCGGCGGATCTGAAAACATCAAATGGGAAATGGACGTGGCCAGAAGGTGGTGGATATAATAAACTCTTTATTAAAATTTGCTCAAAAGTGAGATCAAGTGAAAAAAAGTTTTTTATAATTATAGAAATAGAGGCCAAAGTAATTGATAACTAAAAGTTGTATTTAGTTTATTGCGGGGAAGGCTGACCAGGGGACGGACACTTCCAAATGTTGACCCCAAAAAAATGAAACTTAGTAACAATGAAGGCACCCCAGAGAAGCGATGCTATCTCTTGTTGCCAGCGGGAACGCCACTATGAGAGGGGGATGGAACGTGTAAAGGGGCCATAACCACAATTGAACACATGTGGAGGAAAGGGTCCTATTTGATGAACCAAACTGGGAACCAGGAGGAGACCAGCTGACGGTGACGCGGTGGGAGGTACCCAAACATCCACGCCTGGAAGTGGTCCACCAAATGGGACCGGAATCTGTGGACAACTTCTGGGAGGGTGGGGGTGGAGCCTGCGATGGCATCCAAGACAATCGTGCGGATAGTCCACATGGCGATTGTGACCACCAGAGCATGGAGGGATGGTGGAAGAGGGGATACCATGGATATAGCAAACATATCTCTTGACAGACTAAAGGGATGCGTTTGATCCTAGCCAAGCAGACGTTGAACTTCGCGCCAAATCACTTTAGAGGTAGGGCACTTCTCCAGGCGGTGGAACAGCGTTCCATACTGGCCACACATGATGCAGGATGAGTGTAAAGCGTTAGAGCGCTCAGCTGTATGGTACACCCGCCTCAGGCAGCGCCACACATGGGAACAAATTTGAGGCTGCAACAGAGGGTGGTGTGCGTATTTCCAAATAGTCTTCTGGGTCTCAAGAGAATAAGGGATGTCCATCATGTCCAGGTAGTCCACCCTGGATAGGAAATGGGGCCGTGTGGGGATCACGCCATCTTGGATGGGTATCCCCTGTACATCTTGTGTGAACTGAGGAGAGGGGCGGCCTCTCTGGGCTGTGTGTCCATTAATATGGACTCTCCACTCAGCGCTCCGCATTGAGAGGAGGATTCGTTTGTAGTGGGTTTTAGTACCATGAAGACCTGTGGCCAATGGGTTGGAAGCCAGATATTCCATCAAGGAGTGAGGGTTTGATGGATTGTTAAGACCCAGGGCGCGGGAGAAGTTGGAGAAGGCCATGCGGGACCAGTGTTGGGAGGGGAGCGTAGGGGCGGTGATGGACGCAATCCAGGTGCCCAGGATCTTGGCAGCATGGGCTTTAAAGTTGAGCAGGCCCATGCCATCTTGATGACGAGGGCCAAACATGACCTCAAGCCGCACTGGCGATGGGCGGCCTGACCATAGCCACCCTTGTAGAAGGGCATACATAGATTTGAAAAAACCTGGGGAGAAGGCGATTGCGTGGGCTCCAAACCAGACTTTGGAGAGGAGCATAGAGTTTGCTAAAACAACCCTTCCAGTAAGGGAAGTAGGGTAGCTCTGAGGGAGGCGATGCGCTTCGTCACGTTGTCTAGAATATGACTTTCCATTACTGCTGAAGCATACCCGCCTGCCTCCACCCACACGCCCAGATGGCGGACAGGCCCTATTGTAGGGCGTGGCATGAAGGGGAGCACAAGTGGGGCGGTGTGGGGTGAGCAGGGAAGGCGAGCACGTGTGCGAGCAGATGGGCTGGGCTGAGCACTGGTCGCTGGGGCCCAGCAGGTTTGATACCGACCAAGGAGGATGATTTTGGTTTTGGAAGCGTTCAGTGCAGCATTACTTACCTGGGAATACTCCTGGATGAGAGCTTCAAGCGCGCGTGCATCTTGATTATTAGACACCCCAACCACACAATCATCTGCAAACGCCATCATCTTGACTGGGGCTTGGCCTGGTGCTTGGACCCCAGTGAGGCGGGTATTCACGTTTCAAAGTATTGGGCCAAGGCCGAAGTTATATAAGAGAGGGCTAAGGGGGTCCCCTTGGCGTAGGCCCCTTTGAGGGCGGACTACTTCCGTGAGGAAGCCTGGGCCATGCACTGCCATTATTGCAGATTCTGTAAGCATCATCACCCAGCTGATGAAGCGAGGGGTAAGCGGAATTGGTGGAGGCAGGCCATGAGGTATTCCCAGTCTACTCTATCATAGGCCTTCTGTTGGTCCAAGAATACTAGTGCCCCAGAGGCTGTGGACTGGCATGCGTTAGCCACAGAGTGCACATTATCCCAAATCGACCTTCTAGGTATGGTACTGAATTGTTCTTGGGAGATGGTGGCAGAGGCTACAATCCCTAGACGGTTAGCCATGATTTTAGCTAAGATGATTTGTATCCAAGTTAGTTAGAGAAATGGGGCGCCAGTTGGCTAGGTCTAGCTTATCCCCTTTCTTGAAGAGTGTGATGGTGAAGGCCTCTTGCCCTCCTGGTAGAAGGCGCATATCCAGAAGGCTCTGGTTAAGGGAGGCAAGCAGCAGTGGGGATATATATTTAAAGTACTTCTTATAGAACTCATACAGAATGCCATCAGGGCCTGGGCATTTCCGATTTGGTGCACCGTGGATGGCAGATCAGAGTTCATTTTGAGTAATCAAATTCATTAATTCTGGGTATCAGGAAACGGTGCAGATGTGAGTGCTATCGAGAAATTTCGCCATTTCGGCCAGCTGAATTAAATCAGATCTGTACAACTCGGAGTAATACTTTTGTATTTCAATCGCCACTTCAGCTGGCTTATCCGCTATGGAATAATCTGACCTCCACACCTGTGTGCAGGCCACGCTCCGGCGCGGTGCAAAGAATTTTTTAAAAAAATATGCAGAGCACGTGCTGCCCTATGTAATGTGTTTGGCCCTGTACTGAACACAAACCCAATGTTTGTGTTGCCTTTCAAGCGCGTTGAGGTGGGCAGCTGCTTCTGCCCACTTCCAGCCCCAAGCAGGGATGTAGCCTGTGGCTGGGATGTTGGACTCCAAGTGGGCCAACTCTGCCAGAGCGCGCGAGATGACGGCTGATGTAGCTTGTGAGCTTTGGGAGGAGAGGTGGCGAGTGTGGCGGATGGTAATTTTTTGAAGGCTGACCATGTGGAAATTGGGTCCGCGCAGAATGATGTAATAAACTCTTTTGCTGAAGTTGCTAATTCCACCCAAGTGGAAAATCCTGGCAACGCAAGTTTGGGTGGGCAGAGTTTGCACCAATGTGGAGCCCTAGCCACTGTGACAGGTAGGTGGTAGGTTATCAAGACCAGCTGGTGGTCGGAGAATTCAATTTTGATGTTTGGAAGTAGGAAATGTGAGGTTAGAATTTTGCCAGTGTGAGGATAAGGTCGATGTGGGTCATGGACCTTAATTGGCCATTGTAGATGTGGGGGCGCGTCATGTTTTTGAGCAGCAGGGCTTGCCATGGCAGTGCATCTAATAACCCAAGGGTGGCTTCTAGAACGCGAAGTTCTATGTGACCCTGGGGGGCGTGAGATGAGGAAGGCTAACAGTCTGTGGGTATGTTTAGCCAACAGTTCATGTCAGCAACTACAAAAGGGTCAGGGGGTAATGGAAGGGATTTGACCGATGAGAAAAATTCCTGACGCTCTTGTGCACAGGTTGGGGCATAGATCTTGACAATAGCGTGCGCCACATCAGCCCACAAGATTGTAACAACGAGGACTCAGCCATTGAGGAAGGATTTTAATGATAAAAATTTAAAAAATTGTTTTTCCAAACAAGCACCCCACAGTGCTCCAACCAGAAGGATAGGGAAGGGAGGAGCATGGTTTTCCAAGTGTCCTCAGAACCTCGCGGACAGAGGGACTCCTGGATGGCCAGGATGTCCACAGGTAAATTTTTTTTGTAAAAAACTCAGTTTCCTAGCACAGGATGGTGAGGCCTTGAGTCCAGCGATATTCAATGTCCCTAAAGTGAAGGCTTTCCCATTGCACCTTAGGTGCGAGGGGGTGGGCAGCCAGGCCCACCAGCCTCCTCTGGATCCCCATGGGCCTTCACAGCAGCGCGGGTGTTTGCAGCAACGCTATTGGTAGTTTTGTTAATTTTAGCAGACAGGGTCGCATAGGCTTTTGCCTTCACTTTTTGTTTCCCCGTTGTTGAACAAATTTTTTGTGGTGCTGATGAGTTTGGTGCACCAATGTTCAGGTCAAAACTTTTTTCAGGTAGGTTGGAGACCAAGTTGGTTTCATTCAGGGCTTAATTACAAAGGTCAGGTGAGATTGAGTCACCCATCAGATCCTCAGATTGGTTGGCCCAATCAGCTTGGGCTTCCCAATCCGATTGGTTGAGGGATTCCCAAGTTGCTTCTGCTGTGAGGGTTTCATGTCCTCCTGGCGTTGAGATTATGGGATAGCGGAGGCGACTTTGGCCACTTCCTTGGCTGTGGCCCTGCGGGCCTGTTTGGCCTTCTTTTGCTCTTGAGGGGAGATAGGCTTTACTAGTAAGTAGCAGCCTTGTGCTCCCCACAGGAAGGCCTCTTTGGTGCTAGTGGTTGGTTCATAGTGCGCTTCCCCACTGGCTATGGCCGCCAAGGGGTGCTCTTGGAATGTGATGCCCTCCTTGGTGGGGCATGCATGTGCCATATGGCTGAACGCGTCACAGTGGGTGCAGATGGGGGGTGCGCTGTCTACGGTTACCCAGAAAGGGTGGGTGGTATGCCTTTCAATATAAACTTAAGTGGAGTGCAGGATCTGGGTTAGGTCCTTCGTGATCTCCTCAGTTGGAGTCAGAACTGCAATGGCTTTGTCAGTGCACAGGTGTGGCATCAGCGTAAAGCGTTGCATCTCAAAGGATTGTATTTCGCCATATACAGCGAGACCATCTTTTAGGTGCTGATCCAGAATGGCACGCTTGAATGTAGTGGGCAAAAAGTCAAACGTGAGGAAAAATTTGGTTTGATTTTGTCCATCTGGTGCGCTTGGTTTTGATGACCCGCTCCCCTTCAGGGAGGTCAATCACAACGCGCACCACAGCAGCTTCATCTGCTGCCTCCTTGTTTTCAAAACTGAGATCCAGCCAACCGCATGACATGGAGTGAGGTGCGACATACACCGCGGTCAGGAAGTAAGTGTGCACATCCCCACAAAATATTTCCCATAAAGCTGTTTGTTGGATATCCAGGAACACCTGGACTCCATATTGCACTAATGAGTTTGGTTGAGAGTGCGGCGTTTTGATGTACTAGGTGCATCGCGCCTGCCAAGCGAGGATTTCTGGGGAAATAGTGACCACCAGTTTTTTATTTTTTCTAATCTGCCAATTTCTCCGGGGCATTTTTGAACGTTGGAGGTCGCAGGCCTACCACCTGTGCCTCTTACCTTGCTTGCCCAACTGTTCCCTGACATGGGCGCAGACTAATTTCCTCTGTGAGATTATCAAACTAGATTCAGACTTGAATTGAATAAGTTGCAAAAGTGATTGCAACGAGAGAGAAAAGTTTTGATAACTAAAAGTTGTAAAAGTATTAAAATGTAGTCCTAAAGCAAAAATATCTCTCTTGAGGCAGCTAGAGTAGCTAAACTTTTAAATTATAAAATTACATCTGAGAGTCTACTTGTGAAAAATAGAGTATACTTTTATTGGTGTTAAGTGTATATTGAAGTCTAAGAATAACCAGGATAAAAGCTTAAGCAAAATAGTCTCTGAAGACAAACAAGGATCTCTTAAGCCATTGACAGGAACTAAGTTGTAACTCACCCTGTAAAAAAATGCCACAGCTAGTGACAATCTGCATGGTGTTAACCACCCACCCAGATCTAGGTCCCAAAAAACTTAGGAATTAAGGAGAAAACTCTTAAAGGATACCAGTGATCCCTCCAAGGTCATCGAGAGAAAGTGGGTTCTAGCTCTACCTGTCAAGACTAATACTCATGGTAACAAAATAAATTAAGATTCATATAATCGCCCCAAATATCCTAAAACTACCTTGTACAAGGAGATTGAGTTCAGCTAAGTTCAGAAAATCTTGATTAAGTAAAAAAGCAACTTAACAGCATGAATTGGGTTTTAATGATTGCTTAGATTTATAATTTGTCTATAAATTTTGAATCTTAGCTGAAAATTTATGCTTTCCAAGTATAGCATATCTTAACTATAAAAAATAAAGGATTTCTTCTGGTAAATTTTCTTCCATTTTTGATCTCCATTTCATATATCAACTAGGCATATTTTCTTGCTATAGTCAGCCTAGGTCTCTAGGTCTGGCCTCACTCTATAGCTATTACCAGATTGGAACCCTTGCCTCTAGATTTACTGCAAAACTCTCTGCTCATTGTTTTGTGTGTAATTACTTTGTATCATACCTAAACCCGCTCAGTTTCCAAAGCCACTTTCTCATCTTGCTTTGTGTCAGTTTAGTATGTGCTTCAAAGAGGTTTATCAGTAAACATATTAGCAATAGCCTAGGACGTTGCTTTCTGCTCTTAGCCAACTGTGTACTCTTTTTGGTACTTTTCCCCAGAGTTTTACCTTCTGAAACCTCCTGCGACCTACTTTCTCATTTAATTATTGAAAAGCCTAGAATTTAAAAAATGATTTATTAAACTGTTGTTTTGTTAGAGTTTACTCAGCCCTTTGATAGTTGACCCCTAGAAATTGCCCACTGGGTCATATCCTCCTCTCTCTCCTAGTTTTGGACCTTTCTCCTAAAAATGGGATGCTCTGAAGGCGTTTCACGATTCCCCCAATCAAGAAATGCATGCAGTTTGCAGTACCTGTCATTAACCAACTCTATCAATTACTTTACAGGGACTCTAAATTTTAAAAGTAGTTTTTTGACAAGCTTTCCAGCCTTAGGTCTCATAGTAAGTCCCAAAAGAAAAAGTTTGCAGATGTGCTCCTCTTCCAACTTCTTCTCCATGAGATTCTAAGGGAGCTCACCGGTGGCTGCTTGCCTCAAGTGAGGCAAACATAACCTTTCTGGAATACCTCCCTTTTTGGATGCTTTTATCGGCCTTGTGAATATCCTCCAGCTACATTTGATTATTATAAATCCTTTGCCCACCTTCCTAAGGTGGACCTTACTATTGCTCCATACTTTTCGTCTGTTTTAAGAAAAGCCTCATGACTGAACTATCGTGACAGTTAAAAAGTTGACCTCCTCTGAAACCTTTTAGATAACACTGGATCCTCACTGCGTTTCTGGGATAACCCCGCTCCTACTTTAGCTGGAACTTGCTTTACTCTCACATCTATTCTGTCCCAGAGCTTTTGCCTTATATAACCAAACTGCAGCTCCAAAATTCAGTTTTTAGTGCTTGAAAACTCTAGCTTAGTCATAACTTTTATTTAGTCACCCTTGTTAATTCTAATTCTTTTCAAGACTTTAGATCCCTTTTGAAACTTAACCCAATGAGAGCCTTGATTTCATGAGAACCTTTAACTTGGCCATTGATACTATATCACCATGTCAAGAAATTGATATGACTGGACTTTAAGTCACCTATCCGGCGAAATATATTTTTGGATCAAGGTGAGCCTCAAGATTGAGCAATAGATTATATCAATATGAAGTGAATTGATCAAAGTACCTATGGTTTGGAAAATTGAGGGAATTCCACCAAAGACTCAATGATGGAATGAACTTCCTAAATTGGTAACAAATAGAGAATTACTAAGTGTAAGGGATGATACACTAGGAATACCACAGATTAAGAGTTGAGCGTGAGAACGAGAGGAGGGAGGTCTTTTGAATAGGAAGAGAGTAGGGAGAGGTTAATGAATTAGCCGTTTTTTGTATATTAAAAATTGGTATTGTTGGGGCGATAGCTCCTTATTAATTCATTATAATTATTTATTGAGGACCAGCAATCCTCATATTGCTCGTCGTTGCTCAGTGGGTTTACACTCTGCAATAAGCTTGGCAGATTCAACCTAAACCACCAAAAGTTAACACACCATTTTGTAAAAAAACTACTTTTATAAGTACAAGTGAGATTGCTGGAAGGTAAGACCGAAATATTCCTCATATGTAAGGTCTCCTTGCCACTGTCCCTGCTCCACTGCGCTCCACAGAGCACCCTTCTTTTTTGTCCTTAATGTTATATGGACTTAGTAAGCCTATTTTTTTAAGAAATTAAAGCATTCACATTACCCTAGCTCTAGACCTCTATTTCTAATTTAGACGTTAAGCCTCCCAGATAGTAGTCTCTCACAAACAGATGAGCAATTTTCCATATTGTCTTAGAGTCTCCCTCTATGGATGAACCCATTTAGAGATTTTTTTGCATCCACAAAAGATTATTGAAGACAAGCTCTCTATGATTGACCCCTCAAGGAACTTAATGATCTCACTGATGGGTACCTGTGACAAGGAACCACCACTGAACACAGAGCATTAACCAACCCTACACTCTTCAAGTCTCACGGGCAACTCACGAGCAATGTGAAGCCATATTCTGTATAGTCTTCAAAGGACAATATTGTCTACTCCCCTTCTGGACTCATTGTCAGCTTATTCTTTAGCCATCAGATATTAAAACTTCGCTTTGTACTTCTTGTTCATGGTCACATTCCTCCTTTGGAAGAGACTCCCAGACTATTACTTTGATAGATGCTGGATTTACTGAAAACTTTATCTATTGGGACCTTGCAGAAGCCTTAGAACTACCCCTAGGGGTGGGACAATTTTTAAAGAGTTGTGCTTCTCAAGCCATCCCTAGTTATAAAGTTCTGTCCCAAGTTCTCCTCAATGCAAGCGACAGATGCTTTGTGGAGATTTTTTATAATTAACAAACACATGTACTCAGGGGCTTTTCTTTCTCGTAACAATCACTTTAGTTACTACAATTTGATTTGAACAGCAAATTTGGATAATCACACACAGGAAAGATGGGCGACTTTAATAAAAAAAATAATACAACATGGGAGAGCGTCAAGGCAAGCGGTGCGCTTAATGGTGCAACTAAGGGCAAGAAACGCCCTGGAGGGGGACCAGGAACCCAAGCCATAAAAAATCGCAAACTCAGACACCGTCTGGGTTTATGGTATTTACTATAAAGCACGCGCAATACATGTACATTAAATTCAACCAACCTTTGTTAAAGGTGGAACATGAGATCAGACTCTTCCTTGGGGATGAGTCACCGACCCTGTGGGAGAAAACATGTGAGGCACAGCCCTCACTTTTCCATCACATGGTGTACATAGCCACCAACAACATGGGCCATGGCTGGATTGATATTGGTTTTGAAACAGCTGATGAAGCCGATGCTGCAGCAAAAGTCTGCATCAAAATTTGCCCTCCATGAGGGCAAAAGAATGTGCGCACCGCGTGCACCAGATGGAACAAAGCAAAAACATTGTTCATCTCCTTTGACTCGCTCCCCACCAACCTTCCTCGTAAGGTAATTGAGGAGAAGCTCTGAAAAGGTCTTGTGGCCTATGGAGAAATCCAACAACTTGATTTACAGCGATTTCGCTTAATGCTCAACCTGTGCACGGGCAAAGCTATCGCTGTAATCAACCCCTTCCCAGAAGTGGAAGAGGATTTATCCAGAATTTCCCGCGCAGCAGAATTTCACTTTGCAGATGGGGGCCAGTCAGCTGCATTCTGAGTTACACCGGAACGCGCACCACCCATTTGCAACCACTGTGGCTCACTGGGCCACAAGGAACATGCATGCCCTGTAAAAGAGGGCTTAATGGAAAATGATTTTTGTGAAGAAGCTATGGATGAAGATAATGAAAACTTCGCCAAAATGACTGATGGCCACCACCCATTCCGCTGGGGTGAAGATGGACTATACTCCATTGTGGACCCAGTTACAAGTAAACAGCGTAAAGCAGCACAAAAAGCCCGCAAGAGAGCAGCAGCTGAAGTGGCGGCACACGCGGAATCTGCCATGAACCACGGACAAATTCAGGAGGATATTTATTATTCACCGAACCAACCAATCAGAACAATATGCCCAGGGTGAAAATTTTCACAGTAACCAGACTGAGCCACAAAGCGTCATCAGTCATGCACATACTGAGGAACAATGCAACCGCAATTTGGGTGAAGATGCGATGCACAATGCAACAAAGTTGAACCTCAAAAATATAAAATCCAATCAACAACCCGCATCAAATCAACATGAGACCTGTGCAGGAAAAGTTGATGCAAATGCAAAAAACCGCAATTCCCTTGAATCATTGGGTCAGATCAAGGGAACCAATAATGGCAGTGAAAGAGTTGGAGTACAGACGTGGAGCATGGCCAAAATGAGCCGCGGTGGGATAGGACCAGAGGGTCCTCCCAACCGCTTCTGAGGCGCCACGGGCACCTCATTGTCAATAGGGACGTTAAACATCGCGGGAGCCAGGGCTCATACATCCCAAGCCAAAAAGCTGGCATTCCTGCAAAAACCTCTTGTAGACATCTTGGCCATCCAAGAAACCCACTGCCTACAAGGGGAAGAAGAATCCTGGTCAACCAGGGTTGCACCATCACAATCAGTATGGACATCTCGCTGTGGGGTGATAGTCCAAAACAACAAAAAATTTAAAATTATAAATTCATCATCACACTTGCACGGTCGAGTCCTGGTAGCAACAATCACATGCCAAGATGAAATAATTTCGTTAGCATGTATCTATGCACCGTGCTCTGCAACCAAGAGAGAATTTATTTTTGAAAAAATTTCTACCCTCACCCTCCCACCAGATATCATTATGTTGGGCGATTTCAACTGCTGGATAACCTCAATACAGATTGATGGCCTAATCCCAGGGGATACCCACCTGGACACATTGAATATCGCACAATGAAGGCATCTCTTGGCTTACAGGATGCTCTTCCTCCCAATTCACCAATCCTTCCCCATATGACAAGGCCCAACATACGTGAGGGACTGCTCATATCAATGAGTTGTATTGACAACATCCTCATCCCACAATCCCACCACTCAAGAATCTCTAAATTTACAACAAAAAAGATCAATTTTTCTGATCATCAATTAGTTACGGTGCAGTTAGCGCCAACCCAATCCCACACACAGGTGTCGCCTTGGAGAAAGCTTCACCCAGAAAATATAAGATTGCCTGAGATATCTGACTGGGTTGAAAACAAGGCTACAAACCCAGAATTTACAGCCCCATTCACTTCGGATCCCATCAGAACATGGGAAAATTTCAAAAAATATTTAATCAACAAAACCTGACATATTGCATCACGCAAGTACACCGCGGACACAGCCACAATCAAGCGTATTTTGGCAGAACTAGACCACCTGGAAATAGATACTCCAATATCTGGCTATAGCCCTAATTGGGGACGCAAATGGGCAGAAATTTCAGTTCAACTTAACAATCTCATCTTTGAACACCAACACAGAATCAAAGTATTGAACAAAGGTAAGGTCATAAAGGAAGGTGAAACCTGTTCAACATACTTTTTCCGCCAATTCCACTCCCGCGGAAACCAGCCCATGTGTACACAGGTCCGCAAGACCAACGGCACTGTACAACTGACCCTGAGGAGGTCAAGGCGGAAGTACACCGCTATTACACCAAATTATATCGCGATATGCCAACTGATCCAAAAATTAAAGAATTTATTCAAACTGCCAAGATACAAAGTACACCACCAAATTACAATATACTATCCCTTATCACACGGGAGGAGCTTTGGGAAACAATTCGCGGTGCACCACGTAGGAAATGCCCAGGGCCTGATGGGATACCCTACGAATTTTACAAAAAATTTTTTAACAAATCGCCCCCCTCCTATTGGCGTCAATGAACCAGAGTTTGTTGGAAACACGCCTATTACCAGGAGGCCATGAATCCTACGTTATAACCTTGTATAAAAAGGGTGACAAGTTGGACCTGGCTAACTGGCGCCCAATTGCACTCTCCAACACTGACACAAAAATTCTAACAAAAGGTCTAGCAGCTAGATTAGGCGCAATTGCATCTGACGTCCTATCACCCAACCAGTTTGGGTTTATACCAGGGCGTTCAATATGGAACAACATTCACCTTGTTGCAAATATTTGCCAATCCAAAGCAACTGGTGCCCTGGTCTTCTTGGATCAGGAAAAGGCGTATGACCGTGTTAGCTGGCCATACCCAAAAGAAAGTCTACATGCCTTTAAACTCCCACCAAGATTCATAAAATGGGCGATGCTCCTAACAGAATCTGCAACCATGGCTGTATGCGGCCCTGGATTCCTAACAAACAATATCAAACCACACAGAGGGCTCAAACAAGGGGATCCCCTCAGCCCACTGCTATACAATTTCAGCTTTGACCCGCTCCTCCGAGTAACTGACTCACGTCTCATAGGGATAATCGCACAAGGACAACCAACAGTCAAGATACTGGCCTTTGCAGATGACTGCGTAGCAGGTATAGCAGATAATGAAGATGCCCGACAGCTGGAACACAATCTAGAGGAATACTCCAAGGTGAGCAATGCATCGCTCAACAAAAGGAAGACAGAAATATCCTCTTAGGCAAATACACAAACAATTGGGCCACAACATCAGAACCTCACACCAACACACGAAGAAAAAACCCAATTATATTACCATTTGCAACACCTCCTACCACCACTCCTGTCCGACACCTTGGAATCTGGATAGAATCAGGGGGATATGCTAATGAGACAATGGAAAGTAACCTGTTACAACGGGTATCCAAACGCGTCGCCTCCCTCAAGGGAAGAACCCCAGGATTAACAGGACGAGTTACAGTTGCTAACTCGCTCATCCTCCCAATACTGTGGTACCAGGCCCATGCGATAGCCTTCTCACCTACCTTTATAGCCTCAATTCGCGCGCTTATCCAGGGCTGGATGTGGCCTGGCTCTCACCCTCCTATACAGATGGAAACACTATTTGGCCCACGCTCAAGCGGAGGCATGGGACTAATAGATTTTGAGAGCCATGCCAATCACATCCTAGGTACCTGGATAAAGGAAATCCTTGCTCCAGACCTCCCACAACAACATTGGTCCAGAGCAGCAAGGACTAACTTTGCACAGGCGCTCAAATTAACCAACCCGCATAGTCCACCCAAACTACTTTCATACCTTGCCAAGCACCCTACTGCAACGGGTCCACATGGAACCTCCCCTCATTTCAAACATATCCTCCAAACTATCCGCCATATGGGATGGACCATAGAGAACATGGGTACTATACAGGGAAGGGGACGACCCAGCCCTCAATTCAAATTAAGAAACCCAGAAAACCACCCCCAGAGGGATATGCTCATAACAACCCCAAGCATAGCTAGGATATAATACCTAGATATGCTGGATATTCCCTATGATTTAACCACACAGAAAGCAATGTGGAAAATGACACACCACCCACTCCTACAACCAAGGATAAGAGCAAACGCCTGGCGCTGTTTGAGAAGGATCTATAGGACGGCGGACCGCTCCAACTCCATCCACAAAACATGTGCAGTATGTGGAGGTGAGGGATCCCTTCATCACCGCCTATAAACATGCCCCCCAACCAAAGCTATATGGCAGGAAGTCGCACGCCTGCTCAAGATTAAAAACAAACAGGAATTCTCGATATCAAAGAGTATCTTCGCACTCCAGATCGAGTCACCAATCCCATCTACACTCCGCTCCCTAATAATACCCATTGCAATGTGGACAATACACACAATTGCATTAGATGCGTTCAAGGGCACTGTCCCAACCACTCATGGGATTATTAACAGATTCCATGTCCACTTACTAGAGCACTTCCAAGCCTGGCTCTATGGATATATGAGACCAAGACAAAAAGCGCTCATAGAATCATGGTTCCACTCTGGTTCCTCCACACAGACCCTTTCCTTCACACCTGCTCCATAGCAGGGGAAACCACCTCGGAGTAGTGCACCAACCCCCCATACCTGGCAGTCCTGCTGGCAACAGGGGTAACTTGAGTACCCTGGGGTGCCCAATTTTTATATTTCTTAGTTATTCTCTTAGTTTCACATATATTCGGTAATGTCTGTCCCCTGGTCAGCTTACCTTGGTATTTAACAAACACATTTACTCAGGAATTCTAGGTGTAGGTTGGTGGCGGCTTTATTATCCTCACCAAACTTACAGATAAAACCACCCATGAAAATTTGCTGGGATAAGCTATTTTTATCTTCTATTGCTTGGATGAAAGTGACATGGTGTTGCCAAAAAGTGGTGTCCCCCAAGGCTGGCCTTCCATTATTTAAGCATCAACTTTTTCTCTCTCACTATCCTAACTGAGTATATCATGGCCTATGCAGACATGTTTGATTCCTCTAAAGCTTGCACAAATTCTGCACACACATAAAGTTTGACTTTAAGTTCAAGATAAAAATTTCCCTAATCAAAATATTCTCCAACATCTACACCATTCTCTGAGAAAGGAGGCTGTCCTGGACGTTTGGGTTGACGACATATTTTCCAAGGGTCAAATTTTTAAAGAATTTCGTTAGTGTGTACCAATTTGTTATATGTGGGTAGAATTGATGGTTCCCTCAGACCTTGCGTCAGTTATGGCAATATAAACAATTTAAAGGTTCCTGATACCCAATTATTGCCCCTTGAGCAGCAGAATGCTCATTGTGTAGAGAAGGCTAGAGTATTAAGAAAGCTAGACTATCTGAAAACTCGATTTGCATTTAGTAAGGACAGCTTTGGTTGACCGCTTTCCAAACCATGGAATGTATCTACCATTTCAGGGCCATACCCTTTGGCTTGAAAAAACGTTCCCAACTGCTTCCAAAGGTTCAATAAAGTCATACAAGGAGACCTTATAGGATTCTGTGTGAAAGCTTTATGGTAATATACTGGTTCTTTTAGATGAAAAGTCTCACGCCTATCATCTGGTAACCAACATGGAGTGCCTAGTACAGGCAAATATTTTGATTAAAGCAGTTAAGTGAGAGTTCTTCCAGCCTGAAGTTGAGTTCTTAGAAAATATTATTTGTTAAAATTGGCGCTTAGGCGTCAGTTTTTGGAGGCACAGGTTATTAGATTCAAAATAATAAGGCGCTATCTGAGGACAGTAACCTTAGTAAACACTTTCAAAAAAGACAGTTTTCAGCAAAAGGTATTCTATATTAATAAATATAGAAGAGAACAATGTAGTATCAGGTACTGCCAAAGGCTCAACTGCTCACTAGGATATTTTCTTCAGCCAGGTTTCCTATAAAAAAGTAGGAAAAAGATCCTATTACCATATAATTCAGCACATATATCCCCTTTCACTAGCGTTCATATTGGTGAATTTCATGTATATTAAGCAGCACTCAAAAGTGCTTTACTAGCGAAATAATAATCTAAATTAGAATAATGGACAAAGCACTAAAGCTCAGCAGATTTCCATTATATTCACAAGAAACCAATTGCCTTGGAGTTTCAGGTTATGGCCCCAATAAAAAGAGAAAACCTCAACATTGATGAATCCCCCCTCAGGTTGGGACCATCTAGTACTAAAAAAAAGAGAAAACCTCAAACCAAAATCTATATGCAAGCGTGGGGACGAGATAGAGGTTAAAGATATAGGTAACTTGGAGGGGATATAAGCGCAGAAGCCAGAAGCTTAAGCGATTTTTAGGTTGTGTAGTAGAATTTGCACCACGGGGTTAGGGATTCAAACCGCCATATATATAAATCTATGACTCCAAGGATAAAGCACCAAGGTAATTTTTTTAGCTTTAGCCATCCTTTATGAAGTCAAGGGCTGCATTCTCAAGACTTCTTACGCCATCAAATCCTAACTCTGCTTATCAGTTAAATATATAATTATATAATAGAAATTGCATTGGATGATGGTTAGTCAAACCACTTGCAACATTTTCCCTCACTTGACCAAACATCAGGTAATAAAGATGAATGTGGGTTCAGATGAGATATTGGGAGATAGAGGCCGGATGGCCAGAGTGCAGGTAGTGCTTTTTTAAAAACTTAGCATGCACTTGAATGATAAAATTCCCCTTATAGGGATCCTTCAAAGTTTAGGCATCTGTAGATATCTTGTCTATGATCTCAAAGGGTCCTTTCCATATATGAGCTAGTTTACTGGCTCTTTAAACTATGGTTGTTATAACATAAAACCAACTCCCCTATGCCAAAAGTAGGTAAGGTCTGGAAGTATTTGTTTTTAAATTTTAGTCTTGACCTTTAAAGCCAAAGCATTTGAACAAGCAGATCTTTGAAATTGTATTAAAGTTCACATGAGCTTATCAAAATATCTACTAGGAATCATATTTTCTTCTTCAACACAAAATTATCAAATTAAGGGCAGAGTGGGTTGCTTCTCATGAAGTAAGGCAAATGGGGTGTGCCACATGGCCAAATGATATGTGACGTTGTATGCAAATATGGGGAAGGCAAGAAAAAGTTCCAGTTAGACGCTTTGCTTGTAACTAACTTATGTAGACTACCACCAGGGTACTATTTATCCCTTTAATGATCACTTGGTCTCTGGGTGATAGGGCGTAGATAGTACCCCTCATATACCCAAAAGAACATTAATCTTAGAAATCATTTTGTGACGTAAAATCGGTCTTATTATCCATCATCAGAAACTGAGGGTATCCATGTCAATAAAAAAGCATCTTCAAGAATGAAATTTATCATCATGACCTTTAAATCTCTGACTTCCTTGGCATCCACCCACTTGGTTAGGTGATCAATGTCCACGACAATATAGTTGAATGACCAAGATATTAGTCAAGGGCCCCACAAAATCCATGGAGACAGTGTGCCAAACAAATAGGTTTAAGAAATTGATAAAATGTACTTTTGAAAGGAGTTTCTTCTTGGCACTTGTGGCAGAAGCTGAGAGTCTATTGGATGTCATATGACATGAAATCCCAATAACATTGGCAAGTAGTTGTTCAAATGTTTTTAAACTTACGGTGACACATTGCCTTATGAGCAGCAGAGATCATATTCGTACATTTGGTAGGCTTAGGAAAAGATGGGTTGTTCATCAACAAAACCTTATACATTTTTTCCATTTTCCACAAAAGTATTTTTTTGATTTTTTTCCAGCATTTGTTAAATGTCAATAGATTCATCACTATATTGCTTAAGTAACAATTATGGCAAATAATACATCGCCCTTATCAGCCAGAAAGGCTAAGTTAAGAAACTGGGAGACTCCATCCACAGTGATGATTTACTATGGGTTGGTGTTGAATTTTGGAATCATATGCCTATAAATTTAAGCTCTGCGGGCTAACCGTCCTTCATCTATTTTAGGTTATGCAACCAGCGCAAAGAGGCATGGTAATTCACCACGGTAAATTGCACACCGTGGATATGGATTCAATTTTCTTTATAAGCGTAAATGACAGCTAGGCACTCCTTTTTGGTAACAATGTAATTCAGTTTGTGTGTATCCAGTGCCCCATTGCAGTAAGTGACAGGGTGTGCTTCCCCCTCATTATCTAATTAAGATAACACCACCACTATGGCAGTGCAAATGTAGCCATACATCTGACAAACAGTATATGAAAGTTTGGATACCTTTGTATTGGCGCTTGGGTTAGTCAAGGCTGTAATTGATCAAAGGCGAGCTGACACTATTCTATCCATTCAAATGGAAACCCAGTTTTGAGAATGTTATATAATGGCTCACCTATTTGCTAAAGTTTTTCATGAAATGACATTATAAGTTGATAATCTAATAATACTTGAATATCACTCTTGATACTGGGGCGTGACATTTTTGATAGCATCAACCTTAGCGGGATTGGGCTGTAGGCCTTGTTTTTAAATGAAAAACCCCAGATAATCAAGTTGTTCATAGAATAAATTACACTTATAAGGTTTTTTTTCAAATGGCCTGAACTATCAGTCAGAAAACTCCTCTAGGTACTGCAAATAGTCCTTAAACATTCTGTAAAAACACTTATGTCATTTAGATACACTAACACATGATTTTTTAAAACTCTCAATGTGCTATCAATAGCGCTCTGGAATGTTGCAGGGGCGTTACACAGTCCTTGAGACATCCTAGTGGGTTGATATAGACCCTGGGCGGTGATCAAAGCTTACTTATCCTGTTCCTCCTTTGGCAGCTAATTTTCCAATATCCATAGATTAAATCCATAGTGGAAAGTTATTGTGCGCCACTCAAGTGGTTTAGTGCATTATCAATATGGGATAAAGGGTAAGAATTTTTCTTGGTAATATTGTTGAGTTTTTGATAATTTATTACCACTCAATTCAGACTATCCTTTTTTAATAACTAAAGCTGTGGTGGCCCAAGAACCCTTGGAGGGTACTAACATCCCTTGTTGCACAAGTTGATTGACTTATTGGTTAATGCTTTATTTGCTGCCTTGGAACACTAATAGGATGAAAAAGAATTGGCGGATGAGTATCAGTGTTGATCTAATGCAACAAATCATTTGTGCACCCAAAATTAGTCGTCTTTTTCAAATTTATACTAAACTTTTTTCAAATAAGGTCAGCGTCTGATCCTTTTCCTCTTTCAACTCTGATAAGCGTTCTTGAGGCATCAGCAAACTCACCAATTGATAATCGTTGTCCTCAAGCCCCAGTTCTTCCATATTTCCAAACTTGTGTATGTTTTGTTGATTATTGGCATATAGGCTTGATTCTGCTGAGTCAGTTTGCACAGGGTATTAGCCACTGAGTAACCAAATAAGATGATATGAAGATTGTCGACTTTAATAAAACTCAATAAACTATATATGGAGCTATCGCCCCTTATTTCAACCATTATTTTTATATTACAAATTGCAGACTTATCTGCAAAACCAAATCACAGGAAAAAGACCTCCTTCTCAATCCTCCATTTAGCTATTTTATATCTCAATTCCCCAAGCCAGATGCATCCTGAGCTTGGTAGTCTCATATTCGTCTTCTCTTTTCTAGAAACTCTCATTTATATTGAATCTCAGCGTAATTCCCCTCAATTCACCAAATGGTCATATTTTTGATTGAATATATTCATATGCCTTTTCCATAAATCTTGAGACTCGTCTTGATTCCCCCTCTAATCCGCCAGTATGGGTAGCATATTGTCCAGTCAAACCAGCTTTCCAACATTACTGCTTTGACTGGACAATATGCTCTTACTGTTTATATGCTCAGAGGAAATTTGTGTTAACTCAGTTGATAATTTGACCCCCCGCAGGTTCCTTGATAGTATAAACATCCATGCCAGTCTTCTCAATTATCTCAAATGGCCCATCCCAGATGTTGGAGAGCTTGTTTTTCTGCCCAAATCCATGTTGGTCATGGAATAAAACATGGCCCCCTACAGCAAACAGCGGGAGTCCACTCCATCTCTTCTGAATAACTGCCTGATTGCAAATCTTCTGCCAAACTGGTTGAGTAGGCTTCCAT
>JAKSZP010009703.1:0-66581 GCA_022478985.1 Massospora cicadina
GTCAACTCAATTTTTACTTATAACATTAATGGTGCCTTATTATAGACTACAATTTTTGTCCTGACATTATTTTCTATATAACAAATCTTAAGTGAGGTCTAAATTATTCTGCAGTAATCTCAGAATCTACTAGCCCATTTATTGAATTTTTCATGCTTAATGCAGTCACCCAATGGAAAGTTCTCCACTTTATCTAAATAAATTAGTTAAAAAGAGGTGATGTCATCAAAAAAACATTCTTGCTACCAATAAGACTGTCACAAAATTGACTGTGGGCTCCACTATTGTGCCAGGCCAACCACTATGAAGACTGGTTGATCCTTTGCCATTTTGCCTTAATACATGTACCAACCCCTTAGAAGTCTACGTCCAACCCACCAACACAGTAGACCTATGACTTCGCCTTAGCCCCAGGGTCTGTGGTGTTCCCCAGTGAGTCTTGCCCCCATCCTGGTCAGCCAAGGCACTCCCACGCTGCCCCACATCCTGACCCTTCGCCAACCCATCTGAGGATGCCCAATGAGTCCTGTCCCATCATGGGCAGCCAAGGTCTCCTGCGCTGCACCCTACAGGGCTGACAACCAGCAGAAATGTCATTGGTAACCAGTTAGCCAGGTTCCCGCTGATTCCTTCTTGGGGGTGGTATGGGAGCTTGCAGTGTCAACCACTCCAGGTGCATCACCTAACACCAACTTCAGGGATCTCCTGTACCATTTTCCTCTAATCTAGCTGACAAACAACTAACAACTAAAATCAAATGGGCAAGAGAGAGTTCTTTTTTTTGGAGGGAATGAACAACTATTTATACTATAAGCTACTTCATCTATTAAACCCTTTAGCTATCCAAGCCAGCACTTCTAATAAACCTTTGTCATTCATGGTAACAATTCCCTCCTAATCTGCTCGTCTTATCACTGAACTCTAGATTAGGTCAACCCATCCTTGGCACAAGTTGCTGGTCGATCATATATAAATTCATTTGATAAATACAACTTTGAGCATCCTTGGTATGAGTTGCCAGTACTCCAAATCAGCAGCGGAACCATATTCAGACATTTGGCAACGGATTCATTAGCTTTCCATCAGAAATTCCCACAATTGACCACCAAATGGTATATTGGCGGCGAATGTAGATTATGTCAAACCTAAATTGAATTAATTTTATTATAACATTAAATAATATCAAACTAGGTGATTAGCTGGCAATCACGCCTGACTAACCAACACCCCTAGTCCTAATATTATTGGAAGGATCCATCTGATTAATTTCTGGACAAAGACCAACCCTGATTGATACCCATACTATAAGGTAGGGTGTGTAAAGCTCAAAATTTGCACCATCAGGTATTAACCAAATGTAAATTTAACTTGCACTTAACCCCTACTTCACTAGAATTGGAATCACGATTTTAATTGGTTAACTTTTTGGCCTATCTCCCATTCCAAGCTAAGAACAATATAATTCAAATTACTTGTAGGACAATGCAAATTTTGGAGCCTAAAAATCTTAATGAGCAAAATGAAACCCAAACTCTATCCTTGCCTAAATAAGTATTGGAACTTGCGTGGATGATAAGTTATACAGACTTTAAAGCTGCCTCAGTAACAAAATGATGAAAACTTTAATCCTAATCAACTAAGCCTTAACTCACCTCATTTGGCCAACTGCTGATTTTCATCATGACATAAAGAAAAGTTAAATTAAAAAAGTTTCATCAGAAAATCAGCCTCTCTTCTTAGTGGAAAAATTAAAAAATGAAAATCTGATATCATGATAAATCACGCTCAAGATGAATAACAAACCAAAAATATAATAAGGTGAGTTGATAAATTTGTGTTGATATAGGGAGGTGAGTTATCAAGTTGATCAGTTCTCACTGAATTAAGTCTTTAAATGGTTCTGCTATAGCTCCATTGCGCAGCTTTAGATTTTTTGAGAGTGAACCAATAGCCTCCCACGCCCTACTTTTCAACTTTAAGATCTCTAGCATACAGTGGACAAGCACAGGGTTTGTGACCTCTCTGTTTGGGTGACATGGTCACCATGCCCCATTCCAACCCCACTCTTAAAACGTACTCAATAAAATCTCCCATGTAAGCTGAGATGCTTCAGCTACTAAAGCGGATAAATGATTCTGACTGCCCGCCCCTCATGCCCAGCCATCCAAAGGTCCCAACTACTGAGATCTCCCTCACCAATAACCTGATATCTGCCCACTTTGTCCCCCTAAACCTTTGAAAAAGGTCCAAGGTCAGTTTAGCTACCAAACCTAATATTGAGGGAGATAACATTTTGGTAGCCATTTCCAGCTGAATTACCAGTCTTAATCACTCCCCAACCTAAGATTTGGCCAATCAAATTGATTATGTAGCTTGGAATTTCCATTTTTTTATTTTTCCTTTTGCTCTCATTTTTTTAATTTTGGCATGTTCACATTTTGAGCAAAATTCTATAGTTATTCAAATACACTTTTAAATTGAAGTGTAAATTATAAAGGTAAATTTAATCTAATAAAAATAGAAAAAATTATTTCTAAAATTACTTATAGGGATCAAAGTATAAAATTAGATTTGAAGAAATCCTATTTCTCTTCTTTAATTTTACAAAAAAAACCTGCTGCCCATTGGGATCAGTGCAGTGAATTTCTAAATTTAACCCAAAGATTGGTCTTATCTCCCTCTCCAAACAAATTAATAATACTTTTGGATATCTTGTACTTTATTGACTAAAAAAAGGGCCTCAGTTTGAAACGGTGTATATACATACAAAAGTATGCACTCCAACTGTGTCCCTTAGTCTAGTCCCATTTGGAGGCTGTTAAAATTTTAACTGAATTTATCCATAATTCTAAAACAGAGTTGCAATGCAATCCTAACCTCTTTATAAGATTTTCTCCTAAAATGAATTATAATGAGGTTGACCCTGTGACTTCCCATTTAAACCCTTTCCTGGCATATCAATTCCTTTTCAAAATTGCATTGCACTAAAGTCAATGATCCTCATCATGAGAGCACTACTGCATCTTGTATAAAGTGATTTTATTATAAATATTTTTACTCACTCCAAAAAGTATCACTTTATCTTTCAAATTTTATCATTTATTTGTGTAGATCTTTAGAATAGTTTTACCTATATTAGAGGATTGAAACTTTATTGCATAGTGATGCTATATTAGAGTCAGAGTTAGATCAGTCAAAAAATGTGCAAGTAGCAAGTAAAGGGGCCTCCCATTACACAAGTGATGCTCACTACAGGGGGCTGTAGTAGCAAAAAAGAATATATTTTAAACCTTATGATGGATCAGAATCATTAAGGGGAATGGTAAGAACTTCTAATCCATCACCTCCTATGCTATCCCCTATTCCAATTGACTGGCATTGGAGGAAGTTAGATTTCAATATTCTCATTGGTTTGAGAGCTTTGAAACTTATATGTTCACTGTGGAGAAGCTGAGACAGATTGGGGACATATTAATTTAAAGATTCTGGCTCTTTAGCAATAAAAAATCTTATTTAGTTACCACTTTAATTTTTCGTCATCAGAATCAAGACCAACTGATTCATTAATATGATATACCCGGTCTCTGAGGCATAACTAAATATTAATAACAAGCTGGTAACCTATCTCAGATGAGACAATATCTTGCTGGGTATCTTTAACCCAGTATGTAAAATCCCAGCTGATCATTTTTGCCACCATGCTCTAATCATGGAAGTTTTTACAGAAACCAACAAAATTTGGAAGCAACGCAGTACCTTAGTAGGCAGCTCAAAGTCAGCTTCCAAGGTGTTCACCAGACTGAGAACAAATATCACAAACTATTGTCCAAATCTCACAGCAATTGGATGGACTTATCAACCAATTAAACTAGATTGTACTGTCCATTGGTTATTAAGCCATGGACAGCCGTGGAGTCACCAATGAATGGACCCATGGGATGACTCACCTTGGGAAAAAGGTCATATAAAGCCATGTCACTCCAGGAGAAATAACTCGTCAGGCTGAGGCAGCTGAAGCCCTTGACCAACATACTCAACGTGAAATGAGGGTGGCTGCACAACGCATAGGAAGAAACATTGAGACAATTAACCACCTCCTGTCCAAGTTGCAACAAATCAAAAATCAACAAATGATCATGCAGCAGGATATTGAAGAAAGGAGAGGATTAATTAAGACGCTCCAAAGAGAGAGGAGACCTTCTTTAGTCAACAACAAGCTATGTCGTCATGTCCCTGAATTCCAAAAACACAGAAAATATTCACAAGATTGAATTGGAGAGCTTACACGTAAGTGTGCATGACATTCAAATAAGCCTTATGGAGTTATGCCAGTTCAAGCTGCAATATTTTCAAGAACAAGATAAATGTACTACTTGAGAGCATCAGATTTTTTGTGAGATACATGATGGTAGATATCAATGCCCTTTATAAACCTTACCTGCTTCTCATTCAGAGCTACTTGGGGAGGAATCCACAGAAGAAGAGGTTACCAAGAATCTATGTTCTAACATAACCACCCTGTACCGCCCTCATTGTTCGCTTTGCCTACTTCTATAAGGACACCAGCCCCTGAATAAAGTCAAGCTCATACCACTAACCACAGAATTCAGATTAGCACTGCACCAGTGACATCCATATCAGGAAGTTTTTATCCAGGATTCCAGCAATTTAATCCAGTTAAACTCATAAAATTTGACAGTCATGGAAATGTGCAACCATTCAAATAAATGTTCAATATGACCATGCACAGAGCTGATGAACTTTCATGAAACTACTACTATGCTTAACTGTTTACAAAACCAGAATAAAAATCTGATCATGTTCTACCTACCTAAGAAACAATGGACCTTTGCTGATGTGGAAAAAGCGGTTTACAAGAGTTTGGAAGCCCCAAATATATGGCTACTCAGAAGACTGAATTTATGAAAATTAAGTTTTTGAAGAATGAACCCATTACTGATTTTGCTGAGCAAATTTTACCAAAAAGCTCACGTATTGCTGAGTGCTAACTCTATAATGGACTTTGACGTTAATATCAAGCTTTAAAAGCACCAAAAAATATTCTGAATTACACCACTCTCTGCTTCTGGCGCTTGTGAAAGATTTAGATACACCCTCTATGATTCAATACCTTGTTTTATTGGTTTGATTAAAAATTTGGATCATGTCTTTTTATTTATCTTAATTTATGCTTTTATCTAATATGCAGATAGAAGATTAAATCAGTTTCTAGTAATCTAGTTTTCCCCATGACCCATGCTTTTATAAGTAGTGACCTAATATATCGATTTACTAGTAGTCAAGTCCCTAAATCCCTGCCAACGCAAGTCTCATCCCCTTATTTTTTGGCCATTGATGCCATGGCCTCAATCGTCATAATGCCTTCTGATTTACTTAAGCATATTATTCTATGTTTCTCTGTGCCAGTGTAAAATCATCAGTACTAGTGTCCTTACATTTATATGGCCATCCACCAGTAATTTGATTAAATTGGGTTATTGTGCTTTTTTATGGAAATGCCTTGATCCTTAGTTATTCACCTTCCAACTCAATTTGTATACCACAATTTTAACCTACCATTTTTGGAGTGCTACTTAGTAACCATGGGAAGCACCAATGAGAACTATGTTAAAGAGAGCATATCTGAAGAAGTTTCCAATCTTAAAAGGATCTTTTTCTGGGGAAAGCTGTAAGAGCTATCTGGAGGATTACTTGAGAAAGCCTGGAGGTAACTGGCAGTATTAGATTCTACAGTGTATTCTCTTATTTTTTAATAAAGAACCATATTGCTGTAATTACAGTATCTGTTGAAGTTTATTAACCTTCTTAGTTTGTTTAAGTGGATCCCAAACTTAGCAATCAAATTAATCAAGGCAGCTGCTGATTAATTCGCCTTGTTTTGATGTTATATCATTTATGATAATAATAGTAGTTTTTTGATTGTGCTCCTAATTAAAGTGAGTTGAGACATCTTGATAACTTACAATTTGATTTAAGCTCCTCAAAAGATTGAGTTGAGCCATTTCAATAGTTTCTGATTTAGTTCTCATCAACTTGATTAGAGATATCTTGATGATTAATAATATTGATAGCAAAAATTTGAAGTATGCTTATCATTCAATTGAAAGAGCGATTTCAAGCTATCAGCCATTTCTAAGTTATCAGTGGTTATCCTTGATAAAAATTGTATTCTGATTTTACTGATGATTGATGATGAGGATAGATCACTAGTTTAATTCAGTATTTTTAATGGGTGTTTTAGTTCCAATTATTTTTAAATTTATGGTTAAATGGCGAGTGATGCCAAGAGTTTCTTTGTGTTATGTCCTGGGTTTTAATGAGTTTACCCAATAATAATCAATAGGCAGGCATAGGTTGCCAGATAAATGACTTAGTATAAACAGCTGAATTGTATTTGAAATAAAGGATCTTTTTTGCCAATTTTTTTATATTGTAGAATTTGACTCAGGGTAGTTTATAGGATAGGATTTTTAGATTCTCAAGGATAGATGTCATGTGAGTGAATATAGAAATTTCTGCGCGCCTATCTTTCTATTATTAGTTTTCTTATCACTTGACATCACTTTCAAGAAATTTTTGAACAAAACCATTAATTTTCTACTGCCACCTCTACCGCATCAGTTTCCTATTAATGTTCTTGGATCCACCACCTGCTGCCCCAGTGTGGGGCAGCGGTGCTCCACCCACTAGCGTTTTATGCCTGGAAGGCAAACACATGCAGACAGGCTTGTCCAGTCCACCAAATACTTCCAGATGATTTGTCCCTCCAAGGGACTTAGAACTGCCCTTGCACAAGTCCACCCAACCTTCCCCCACCCCCTAGACCTACCTCAATCCAAAATACACTTTTTCCTCTGCGTCAAATATGGACGCCTCTTCCTATATGCTGACAAAGCGATTATTGAGCTGTTAGCAGCCACCTTTGCACCAGAGGGATTTATTGATTTCCACCCTTACAAGGGCTATTTTGATATTGGCTTCCCCAGGGAAGAGGATGTGGCTGCTGCAGCGGTAAAGTCCTTAAATTACAAAAACACCTATTTCTACCACATGAACACGTCTCCCAAATTATACCACACTTGTGGTGACCTTTAAAATCCTTCCTCACACCTTCCCCCTCAAACGCTATATGCAGAGTTAATGTCATGGCTTTTCACTTATAGCACAAACCCCATCCTCCAATAACTTGTCCATAGTACTGCTGAGCGCCTAGAGGCACCTCAGGCAATGGCCACCATTACCCACTAGCTGAACATTGTCCAGCACATCCCACTGCATGCCTATATCCCATCCACACCTGACTATTTCTTTTGGGCTTGTAATGACAATCGCTGCACAGTTTGCTCCCTCTCCATATATTGGACCATACCAAAAAGGCATTTCATTACAATTCAAACCCTGCAAAAACTGCCAACCCCACCCATGAGACTACACCAACAGCGTTCAAATGGGGATTTTGGCTGCTCCCACCCCCACAGGCTGTGCTCTCATTGAATCTGAAGCAAAATATAGCAACCCATGCTAAAGCTGGTCGTTTTACACCCATGGCAATCATTTGGGTGCAGGTTTGAACCCAAATTCAATTCAACCAATTTCCAGCCTTAAAACTTACCTAACCCTAGCCATGTATCACCAAATCAATTCTACTCAACCAAAATCCCTAGTACTTATTGGATGAAGTGAACAAATCTAGTGAAATTGTCCCACCACTGAATTTCCCAATTGATATAGATACTTATCTGAGGGTGGTTAGCAGAGCGGATAAAACTGCTTCCACCCCTAGTTCAGGTTTTGAGTTTGAAACCTGTACTGGCTAGAAAACATTTTTGGTGTGGTATATTTGTCCCAAGGTTGACCCACCTCAAATAATTTTTAGATACTTATCTGAATTCAGACTTTGATGCTCTACTCCCACCCAAAAAAATTGTCCCCAAAACCACCACTACCTCTTTCCTGAGTGACCATCAACTATTCGAGGCCATGGTGACTTCACCCAAAAGTTGCCATCTCCATGAAGCCATGGCAGCCTCTGTCACTGAATTTAAGGAAGGACCTCATATCCCTAAATTCCCTCCCAATTTCACTGCTGTTGAAGAAGAAGAAATCACCTGACTCTGACGCTGCCATTGCCGCTGTCAAGCATGTCACTGAACTGGCAGATTTTTTCCAAACCACGCACATCACTAGAGCCAACATTTCTAAATTTGCCCAGCTTCCTGACGCCCACATCCAAGCTGAACACTAGGTTGCCAAACTCGTAGAGGCTATGTTCCAGGCCCAAATTGTCAGTAAAAACTCGACACTTATCTATTTCACCTTAACCCTCATCCTGCGGATGCCCCAGCCCCCTTGCTCTCAGAATTGATCCACCTCTTCAATGCTGAGCCTGATGATGATTCCAATGATGATCTGCCTAATCCACCTCCCCCTCCGCCATGGTGGATAAGCAGCTCGCCGCTGTGCCACCTGGTAGGTTATTTTTCTCATTTTCTTTTTGTTTCCCTGCTCATTTTGGGCAGTTGATTCATAATTTGGTTCGTTTTGGTGGAGTTTTCTCTTTTTTGGTAATATTTGTCCCCTGGTTGGTGTACCCCAAATAAATTTAAATTATCTTTCTATTACTGAAGCGGTATAACGCTGGATAATTGAAAGATAGGACTTGTAAATCATAGAAGTATTTGCGCTACAGCTCTCCACCTCAAAATAGTTGGAATTCCCACATGGATTCCCTAATTAGTTGCTAACTACTTAATAATAAGTGTTAAGCTGTTCCTCCTAGCTTAAGATGCAGAGGCTGATATTCCTAGTATTGGTATGCCTCTCAGAGGGGTTGTTGTTAGTTGGTTAAGGAACTGCAGTTGCAAACTAGTGGCAATAGGTTGCCAATGATGGCTGTTGGAAAATTGGCGATACTTGAGAGGTATGCTGACGGATTTTTGCACAGGGTTTAACCCACTGAGCAATTAGGACCAACAATATAATGATAGTTGTCCTCAACATGACAGAATAGACTTATAAATAAATAAATAATATGGAGCACCCGCTACCTCAAATCTCTTTTTTTATATATTAATACAGCGGATTTTTGCTGTATAATCACTTTAAACTACTAACAACCTACCCTCCTCAATCATCTCATCCCGCTTGTATGGTAACAACGTCAAATGGTACCGCTTTCATGGCTTAGTAATTCACTTCGCCGTATCTCATTGGTTCCACCAATTATTTATTCATCAGTTCACAATTGCCCAACTTGGCCAATTTTCCAACAATCCCAATATCGCCTCATTTCAAGGCGCTCAATTAATTGTATTCATAACAACTTTGCAGATTCCATCCATTCCTCCATATTAACTTAGTGCTTATAATCCAGTCATACTGGAATCGTGACATTACCCCCTCCTTGACTGGATGATAAGGCTCCTATTGTTTATATGCCCGGAGGAACTTCGCATGCACTTGGTTGATGATTCAACCACTAATGGGGTCCTTGATAGTATATGCGTCAACCCCAGTTTTCTCAATGACTTTGAACGGACCAATTCATACACTGGCTAACTTGTGTTTCCACCTGAACATATGCTGGTCATGGAAGAGAACCATGTCGCCTTCCTTGAAATGTGCTAACCCACTTTGACGTACCTGATCTGCGGCCTGATTCCTGATCTTCTTGGCTAAGCTGAAGGAATAGGCTTCAATTTGCAATTTGATCAGTATGTTTGCAAGGTTAGTCAAATAGTGTGGGGTTCCACTCCGCTGGTGTCTTCCACACACAGATAAAGTAAAGCGGGAAGAGCTGGATGTCAACTGTATAGTAGTTGTAAGGGACTTTTTCCTGTGGCGGAATGGTAACTGATGTTATAGGCAAACACGGCAGTGGAAGAAGGGAGGTCCAATCAGATGGTCAATCCGTTACTAATTTTTGTAGGATATTCACCAGGGTCCCATATACACATTTGACCATTCCATTAGATTTGGGGTGGTATAGGGTCATTAGAACCCCACAGATACCCATAAGCTTGTTCAGTTTGGGGAGGATGTGTGAGGTGAAATTTGTTCCATTATCAGTAAGAATGAACTGAGGGCATCCATAGTTGCTGGATAATACACTCCATTACAAACTTGGCCACTGTAACTGCCCCCAAATCTCATATTGCCCTTGCTTTGACCCACTGGGTCAGGTGGTCAATAGCCACAAGAATGTACTTACACCAGTTAGCTCCTGTTGGCAAGGGACCAACGACATCCTGTGAAACAGTATGCCAAGCAAAATGGGGTTTCACTACCTGATAAGAAGTCTTACGGCGGAATGGCTTCTCCACTTGGCACTGATGGCAACAAGAAATGGTTTCGAGCACATCAAAGTTCATACTTTCCCAATAGTACTCAAGGGCGCAACAACTCCATTGTCTTGCACACTCTGCCATGTCTGACTGCCTTGTGAGCGCTCATAATAATTCCTGGATGGGCTGAGGGTCGCGGAAAATTCACCATAGAATCACCAATCCGCTTGTACAGTTCCCCATTCCATTGGAAAGTATTCATTTGCATCTTGTTTAATGCTTTGATCACTTGGGGTGGTTCATTGTCATACTTTCCACTGAGCATCTTGTCATACATCACATTGCTGAGGTCCGCCATCACCGCAACAGTCAGCAATTGAGATAAACAGTTGGCGTTCTGATGCTTTGCTCCTGGCCGATGAAGGATCTCAAAATCATAAGCCTGCAGCTTAAGAGCCCATTGAGCCAAACGGCCTTCAGGTTCTTTGAGGTTCTGCAACCAGCGTAATGATGCGTGGTCTGTTACAACTTTGAACTTTACCCCATGCAGGTAGACTCTAAATTGCTTATATGGGTAGATCACTGCTAAGCACTCTCGCTTGGTCACAGTATAATTACGTTCATGACTATTCAGACTTTGGCTGCAGTATGCCACTGGGTGCTCCTCTCCTTCATCATCTTTTTGGGACAAAACTGCCCCCACAGCGGAAAGAGATGCATCCATTTGTACAATAAATTCCTTTTTGAAATTTGGGTAGCATAACATGGGCGCACTAATTAGTGCCATTCAAAGTGTATCAAAGGCGCATTGGCGCCATTCCGTCCATTTGAACATGGCATCCTTCTTTAGCAGCTCAAACAGCGGCCCTCTGATGCAACTGAAATTGGGTATGAAGCGTCAGTAATAACCCACCATCCCCAAAAACACCTGAATGTCCCGTTTACTAGCTGGCTTAGTCATCTTCTGAATAGCTTCCACCTTGGCTGGTTGGGGTCTCAGCCCGGTTGCATCCACCACAAAACCGAGGTATTCTAACTGATCCTTGAAGAAGTGACATTTCCTGGGCTTGATCTTGATATTGGCCTCAGCCAGTCGGTGAAATACCTCTTCTAGATGGGTAAGGTGCTCAGTGAATGTGCGTGAGAAGATGTTAATATTGTCAAGGTACACAAGAACACATGACAGCTT
Source organism: Massospora cicadina (assembly GCA_022478985.1). Taxonomy (NCBI): domain Eukaryota; kingdom Fungi; phylum Entomophthoromycota; class Entomophthoromycetes; order Entomophthorales; family Entomophthoraceae; genus Massospora; species Massospora cicadina. The sequence continues at coordinate 11,494 of JAKSZP010009703.1, forward strand.
CAGATCCCCCAGAATGGTGTCCATTGCTCGTTGGAATGTAGCTGGGGCATTACATAGCCCTTGTGGCATATGAGTTGGTTGGAAAAGCCCTTTGGATGTGATTACAGCGCATTTTTCTTGTTCTGCTGGGGCAACTCAATTTTCCAATAACCAGATATCAAATCCATTGCCGAGAAATAGCGAGCTCCACCTAACTGATCCAGTGCATCATCAATCCGTGGAAGAGGGTATGAGTCCTTCTTGGTGATACTATTAAGCTTCTGGTAGTCGATTACTACATGGTTAGTACCATCCTTCTTTTTAACAATTAAGACAGGTGAAGCCCATGGACTCTTAGATGGTTTGAGCATTCCCTGCACTAACAGCTGGTCAATCTCCGCATTGACAACTTCTTCCACTGCCCTTGATTGGCGGATTGGCCGAGACCTAATGGGGGATGATCCCCAGTGTCCAGCTGATGGACAACCCCTTGAGCGCACCCTAAATCGTGATTGTCAACAGCAAAGATCTCTTCATATTTTTGAAATAAGGCTTCTACTTGATCTCTTTGGTCTTCCATTAACCCCATTAATTTTTCGCATGGTACAACTGCCATTATGCCAGGCTGTGGTTCAATGGGCAGGCCAAATTCATCCAACAAACCGAACTCATGAACCTGGAGGACCTCTTCAACTGGAATAAAATGTAAGTACGCCACTATTTGGTGTCAGCGGATTTGCATTGGTTTATTATGAAGATTTGCTACTAAGACCTTGATCTCCCCATGTCCTGGAAGTATAATGCCTGGGGCCACATGGGGCTCAAACCGTGATTGCTGATAAGGCCCAATGACCTCCCCATAAAGCCCAGCAGGCACTTCCACTTCTAACTCAGTGTTTATGATTACTTGGTGTCCAGAGGGAATAGATATAGGGCCCGCAGCTCTAAGTGGTAGCCCTTGATATTCATAAATTTGATTGGGAAGGGCCCGTGTCTTACACTTAAGCTGATGATAGCAAACTGAAACCACCCCATCACCATATGCAAGGTTAATATGACTCATGTGTACTGGATCTTTTGACATTCAACTGGAGGTAAAGTAGATTGGGATCTGCTGCCCCAGAATTTCAAATGTCTGGCGGTCATATCAACAAAAACCCCATAGTGGCGCATAAAAGCAGTTCCGATTAAAAGGTCATAGTTATTGTTTGTAAAACTATGGCTGGGGCCACAATGACAATTGACCCAAATTGCAAAGGTAGTGCGCTGTACGCTCCTTCAGAGACTGTGTTTTCTGTGCCTGCAGTCCCATACACCATACGATGTTCCACTTCAGGCTTTAATACCAGACTTGCTACCAACTTTGTGGACACTATGTTGATTGGGGCACCCATATCAATTATTGCATGAACTCAGGTTTTTGATAAAACAGTGTCACAGTAAGTACACTCAGCATAAGATGCATTCTGATTGTTTATAACATGGACATTTAACTGATCTCTTTTTCCAAGGAATCTTATAAATACCCTTCCCTATGTTAGAGTATTCTTTAACAATAGCATCCACGGGGAAGGCCACTCTTACTTCTTCCAAAATAAGCGCATCAGCTAATGGATCTGGTTCATCGGTAGAAAGGTGATCAAACATTTGACAAGCATAAGGCTTTGGTTGTTCCTGAGAGCTTGTTTCCTCCATGTTTTTGAATTGCGTTTGTGTCAGCACATTCACCCCTCCAACAGGTTGCTTATATAAGAAGGCGTCATCATACTGAGGAACTTCCACTGAAGGTACAGGAATAGGTTCCAGTGGGACGTTTTGGGTCAGTATAGTGAAGGTAGAGAGTCCCATCTCTACTCTGCTCTGACTTTTCCCTGGTGGTACTGCTCCTGCGGTAGGTGCTGAACCTGACATTTGTGACAACTTCTAGCCAGGTGCCCAGAGCGACCACATGAAAAGCAATTGACCCCAGAAGACCTGCGACCTTGGTTGTTGTAAAAGGAGCCACCCCAAGGGTTGGGCTGGAAGAGAGGCTTGTATTGATGATAAGGCCAGGGGATGCTGATTGATTGCTGAACAAGGAGGGATGATTCCTCCATATAAAAAAGGCTAGCAGCAGAGGTGCTAGGTTTCTGCTATATATTGGGTGGAGGGAAATTAGCGGATAGATGGCGTAGAATTTGAAGAAATTTGAGCAAGGATCCGTCAACCTCTAAATATGGAGCCAATGTATTAAAAAGCTCTCAGTAGGGTTTCACAGCAGAGGTCAATGCTATGCTAATGTCACATTCATTTAAAAGCCCTGCCCCAATTAACACATGGGCTTCTGCTGAGAATCGATCAGCAAAGGCAGTGAGGGTCTCATCAGGCTGAAACCCAATGGTAATAAACTCAGCCTTTCATAGCGCCATTTTTGAAGTTCCTCTAAATAACCACATCACAGTATCTTTCACTTTTTGATAGGTAATGGAACTTCTTGGAAGATAGTAAGTAACTTTGTCAGCACTTCCAAAATCCAAAGTGGACATTAGTAATTTGGCATTACGCCGATCTGATGCCCCTTCTACTGCAAACTCAAATCATTTAAAAACCCATGGATATTTCCATCACGGTCAAATGGAGGCAGCTTGTCAATACAACATTTTTGCAGAAATTCCTTTTTCCGATTGAGCACAGCATCTAAGGCAAGCTTGAGTTTTGCGTATTCAACAGTTTCAGTGTGTTGAGATGATTCCTTAGTGAAGCAAGCCAGATATGACATGACTAACAACTGAGGAATGCTTATTAATCTATATGATTGATCATTGGGCCCCCTGTAGTGAACACCACAGTTGGAAAATTGGCGATACTTGAGAGGTATGCTGACGGATTTTTGCACAGGGTTTAACCCACTGAGCAATTAGGACCAACAATATGATGATTATTGTCCTCAACATGACAGAATAGACTTATAAATAAATAAATAGATTTGGAGCACCCGCTACCTCAAATCTCTTTTATTTTATATATTAATACAGCGGATTTTTGCTGTATACTCACTTTAAACTACTAACAATCTACCCTCCTCAATCATCTCATCCCGCTTGTATGGTAACAACGTCAAATGGTACCGCTTTCATGGCTTAGTAGTTCACTTCGCCGTATCTCATTGGTTCCACCAATTATTCATTCATCAGTTCACAATTACCCAACTTGGCCAATTTTCCAACAATCCCAATATCGCCTCATTTCAAGGCGCTCAATTAATCATATTTGTAACAACATGGCGGATTCCATCCATTCCTCCATATTGACTTATTGCTTATCATCCAGTCATATCAGAATTGTGACAATGGCAAAAGAGCAAGGGCTATCAACGTTGGTACTCACTACAGGGGTACTTTGTAATGCGCTGCTCAATTAGCCTAGGTATTTTATGAGGTGGCTTATAGCCACTTGTTCTTTTCAGCAACAAGTGATTACTGCTTACCCGTGCTAAGCTGTCATCAGTTAAATCAGGCAATGACATAATTCAGATTTCCATTTCTCCTTTATGACGCTGTTCAAGAGACTAGAGGTTATACAAATAAACTCTCTGATAAATTAAGAAGTTATGAAGCTTTGATTGTGGTAATTAAGCCAGTTTAAATATACATAATCTGGTTAAGCTGAGGGAAATGTTATAGTTTGTTGACCAGCTTAATTCATTAATGTGGATCTCAAAAGCAGTGACTAAACTAAAATTGGGGTTGGCTGCCAATTAATTCCCTTGTTTTAATGATTTATCATTTATTATTGATGATAGTAGTTTTTCTATCGTGCTCCTCATTAAATTGCGTTGAAACTTCTTGATAACTTATGAGTCAATTTAGGTTCCTCATTAAATGAGTTGAGACACATCAATAGTATCTAATTTAGTTTCTCATTAGCTTTATTAAAGCTCTTTTGATTACACATGGAATTTTTTTCATTGATAATAACACTTGTTCTTAACTAATTTATGTGCTCTGATTTCATATCTGAAGTTAGTTTTTCTCTGTAAGCTACAGTTTTTTGCATTTCGTTTTTAACATTTTTCACATTAATGTAAAATTTTAAAACTTTCAATACTTAACTCAACTTAGAAAATGGGATATTATTTTAATCACCTTCATGGTGATAATGTAAGTCATTTAAGCACAAAATCATGCACAATGGCATACAATTATGAATACAATTTTTGAAATGCAAAGGAATAAAATCACTTATTTTGAGCATAAATATGACATAAAACACTATTAAATACAAATATATAATTCTTTAACTATAGCATTGATATGTACATACAGATAAAAGATGTTAATTAATTAATGCAGCTTTGTAACATAGAGGGCATGCAAAAACTCATTCAGGCAAGAAGTTACACTTGTATCTCTTGCATTTGTGGACTTGCTCAGGGTGGTCTTATTTGATGCTTCAGCAGTAGTATGTCATAATGCGCGTGTCCCATAACCCTTGATAACGCTCTTCCCTTGTCTTCAGGTCCAAATGTAAACATTCCCCCAGCTCATTGCTAACATCCACAAGATTTTCAGGAAATTGATCAAGATGGCTATTCAGGAAGTACATCTTAGACTCATGTTGAACTTAAGACAAAAATGATTTTAGAATCCTTTGAACCAGAAGTACATAGTTTTTGCCTTCTTGTTACCAAAGAAGTTGTTAATAACTGCTAAAAAAGACATCCATTATGCTCTTTTTTTAGTCCATCTTCCTGAAAAATATCTTGTCACTTAAAAGGGATAAAATGTGAAGACCATCAAACACAACTTCTTTTATTTTGTCAAATGACAGATCTGGAAAAGCAGAAACAATGTGTTGAACCATTCCTTTTCATTATTCAGAGCCTTTAAAAATTGCTTTACTGAGCCAAGTTTGTTATTAAGTGGGGGGAAGATGCTTATGTCTCAGCTGAATCATATAAAAACTAGAGCACGCACAGGAAAACTGACTTCATATTTAGAATCACTGATGCCAAAATACATTAAAACAGTTGAAAATTTAATGCAGCAGAAAAATGTTTTTGTTCCCCTGTGTCATTAACAATAATGATAGCTCTAAATCCCAAAGTGTGCTTTCATTAATTGGGTTGAGAGAAACTAAACTATCAGCCAAATCTAAAGTATAAGGGATTATTCCAAGTAGCAAAGTTGTATTCTTATTGACCCTCAACTGATGAAAAAGGTATATCAATAGTTTAATTTAATAATTTTATTAAGTGCTTTAGTCCCAATGATAATTGATTTATGGTCCATCTAGTACTAAAAAAAGATAATTGATTTATGGTTAAATGGCAGAAATTCCAATAGTTTCCTTTATGCTGTGTCCTGAGTTTCAGCTTTCTTAGCCAATAATAATTAATAGATGACATAGGTTTCCAGATAAATGACTTAGTATATGTAGCTGATTTGTATTTAAATAAAGGATTTTTTGATTGCCTATTTAATTTACTTAAGTGATTGACTCTGAGTAGTTTTTAAAAAGGAGAAAAGATTCTCAAGGATAGATATCAAGTGAGTGCATCTAGATCTTTTGCGCACCTAACTTCCTATTGTAGAAGTAGTACGCGGATGGATTATTTCATAGATAGGACTTTTGGATCTAGGGAGTATTTGGCGCTACTGCTCCCCACCTCAAGTTAAATTAAAATCCCCGCATAGATTCCATGGATAGCTGTTAACTATTTGCTGATGAGTGTAAAACAGTTCCGCTCATTTTGAGTTGCAGGGGCCAATATCCTAGTATTAGTATGCATCCCATCGGAGTTACTGGTAGTTGATTAGTGAATTGGTGTCACAAACTAGTGGCGAAATGTTGCCAATGATGGAGAAAGAGCAAGGGTCAACGGTCCTCATACGCTGGCCTGGCACAGTAACTGAGAGCCCAATGTAGCGGATTGCAAAATTCTCAGCATTTGTGCTCACTATAGGGTTACTCTGTGGTGTGCTTCTTGATTAGTCTAAGGATTTTGTTAGGAGGTGGCTTATAGCCACTGGTTCTTTTCAGAGACAAGTGACAACTGCTTACACATGCCAAGTGTCATGGATTTGGCTGGTAAGAATTAGAATGTTCTCCCAACCAGGGTGCGTGAGCACCCTGTGGAAAGCCCAGAATGTCATAGGCACAGCAGTCTGAAGGACTTGTTTAGTGGGGTTCTATTGGGGACTTGAGGGAAGTAATAGTTCAATAATGTACCAAAGGCCCCCAAGGAAAACCAAATGGTTGCAATGGAGGCAACTGTAAGTCTTGTGGGGGCAACTCCCAAGGGCGGGGGAGGCAGGGAAGATGACAACTCCTCCAGGGTTCACAGTTGCTGGCTTCAGGTTCAAATGGATAATAATGTGAGTCAATAAGGGGCGGCACAAGGCCTGCTGCACGATTTCTGGTAAGGGCATGGGGAGGATGTGGACTGTGCGGAGTGTTGAGGCCAAGCTCTCCCTGAATGGGGCACTCCAGACCCCACAGGTGAGCAAGACCATTGGCCAACAAATCAGGTAAGGGTCCCAACTTTGCAAGCAGCAGATCAGGACCACTCTGGCGCTGTTCCATCAGGGGAGTGGCTTACAGGAAGCCAACAGCATAATGGACGGACAGACTTGCATTTGATGGACATGCAATAATGGATAAGGAAGTGATTTTGTCATTAAGGCGAGCTTGTTTATTAAACTCACAACGCGGCACTAAGTGATGAGGTCAATCAACTAGAAAATCCAGTCAGCAAGCATTGGAAGAAGAATCTGGGCAGCAATGCACTTCGCTGGAATGATCAACGGAATTAATAAGCAAAATAGGGCGGATGGGGGCTTTAACAAGCTGAGTGGGGTATACAAGGTTTATTAGGTTCAAAGCGTGAGAAAGTAGAAGAATGAAAGGACAACAGCCCCTGGGCAGGGAGGTTTCCTTAGAAATTGGGAAAATCATTTGGGGGAAATATTATGTGATTGGTCATTTGGGGGTTGGCAATGGGATCTGGTTGGCTGGTGAGTAGGGGGTGGGGGATGCTCAAAGTCCTGGCAAAAAAATTATAAATTTTACCACATTTTTGGGCCCAAGCCAGGTTGACAGTTCTGATCCAGCCCCTGGCATTTGAGTCATCCTGCTCACATGATTCGGATTTCCCAGATTTGTCCTAGGGCTGTGGCAACTGTGCTGAGTTATTTGATACCTGGTCCAAACTCTTGATTGGGCTATTTGCATGATCTGAACTTCCTGTATCTATCCCAGAGAGTTTAGGCAACTGGTCCTAGTTGTTCAATGCCTGGTCCAAGATCTGAATTGTGCCCTAATTTGATTTTTGGTGTTGGCCAGTCTGGACCGGCTCCCTTAGACTAAAATTTACAGACTGGGCCCTGAGGTTGGCACAGGCAATTTACTCAAAATTTTTCATAATTTGCCTGGGGAGTGGGGGGTCACAGGGGCCTGCCCAAGGCCCCTGGATTGCACAAACTCTCTACAGACCCCTCTATCAAACCCAACAGGGTTGAGGAGGGGGTAAGGGGTGGGAACAGGTTATCCTTGGGGGGAAGAGTGATCATCAACGCTTATTTACCACATTCAACAAGTTGTTCAACTGCAACAGGGTTTCCACTTGGGCCTTAGAGACCCTTTTATCCAGAAGGGGTATTACTCTCTATCCATGTTTAAGGGATTTTCTTCAGGACTTACACCCAGCTGTCATCAATTAAAATCAATTATGGACTTCAGATATTCTCATTTCACCCTTCTGAAACTGTTCAACAGATAAGGGGTGATACCAATAATCTCTTATAAATCAAAAATTATGAATGTTGGAAAATTGCTTTTCCAAACAGTGAGCTCCGCTAGTATGCCAGGCCAACCATTATGGAGACTGGTTGACCCTTGCTGTTTCGCCTTCATAGGCATACCAACCCCTATGAGTCCACATCCAACCCACCAACACAGCAGACCAATGACTTTTCCTTGGCCCCAGGGTCCATAGTGTGCCCTGGCAAGACCTGCCCCCATCCTGGGTGGCCAAGGAACTCCTGCGATGAACCCCATAAGGCTGACGGCCAGTTAGCAAACGTCGTTGGTGGTCAGTTGGCCAGGTTCCTTCCAGTTCTCATAAGGCTGAGGTATGGGAGCTGGCAGCATTGGCCACTCCAGGCGTATCACCTCACACCAACTTCAGGGATCTCCAGTCCCATTTTATTCTAATCTAGATGACAAACTACTAACAATTAAACTTATATTGGCGAGAAAGAGATCTTTATTTAGGAGGAAAATATAACCTTTTATACTATAGGCTATTGTGCCTATGAAAACCTAGCCATACAAGCCAGAACTCTAATAAATTGTCATTACTAATGGTAGCGATTCCCTCCCAATCCTCTCATCTATTCACTGAATTTTAGATTAGGTCAATCCATCTTCAGCATGAGTTGCTGGTCAATCGTATATAATTCATTAAATTAAATATAACTTCAAGAACCCTCATCATGAGTTGCTGGTGCTCCAAATTAGCAGCAGAATCATATTTGGATAATTTGGAAATGATACTTCAGCTTTCCGCCAGAGAATCCCACAATGACCTCAAATGGTCAATTGGCAGTGAACGCAGTTTATGCCAAACCCAAATCAATTAATATAAACACTAAACAATATTGAGATAGGCGATTAGCTGGCAATCACGACTGACTAACTGATACTCCATATTCTGATATTATTGGGAGGAATTCATCTGTTTAATTTCTCAACTTTTCCCTCCACACTTTTCTCTCTTGTTGTAATCACTTTTGTAACAAATTCGATTCAAGTCTGACTTTAGTTTGATAATATCACTGAGGAGATTAGTTTGCTCCCATGTTGAGGAGCAATTGGGCAAGTAAGGTAAAGGGCACAGGTGGTGGCCCCGTGACTTCCACAGTTTGCAAACGCCCCGGTGAATCTGGCATATTAGACAAAAACAAAAAACTGGTGGTTACCATCTCTAGAAATTTTAGCTTGGCAGGTGCAATGCAACCAGTACATCAATATGCTGCACTCTCAACCACTTTTGTTGGTGGAATATGGAGTATGGGTTTTCCTGGATATTCAGCAAATGGCACTATGGAAAATTTTTGTGGAAATGTACACATTCATTTCCCAAACGCGGTGTATGTTGCACCTCATTCCATGTCACGCGGTTGGCTGGATCTAGGTTTTGAGAGCAAGGAGGCAGCAGATGAAGCTGCTATGGTGCGCGTTGTAATAGACCTCCCCAATGGGCATCGCGTCATTGAAACTAAACACACCAGATGGACAAAGTCCAACCAAATTTTTCTTACTTTTGACTTTCTGCCCACTACGGTCAAATGCACCATACTAGAATAACACCTGAAGGCTGGGCTCACCGTGTACAGTGAAATACAATCCTTCAAAATGCAACACTTTATGCTGATGCCACACCTGTACACTGGCAAAGCCATCACAGTCCTAAACCCAACTGAGGAGATAGAAAAAGATCTAATCCAGATCCCATACTCCCTTTTGTCAATATCAAGGGCATACCACCCACCCTTTCTGGGTCACCGTGGACAGCGTACCTCCCATCTGCACCAATTTTGATGCGTTCAGCCATAAGGCACACGCCTGCCCCTCCAAGGAGGGCATCATATTCAAAGAACATCCCTCAGCAGCCATGAACAATGGGGAGACCTATGAACCAACTGCCAATACAAAGGATGTCTTCCCGTGGGGAGCACAGACTGCTACTTAGTAGTTCACCCTATATCCCCACAAGAGCGGAAAAAGGCTAAACAGGCCCACAGGGTGGCGGCCAAGGAGGCGGCCAAGGTCACCTTCGCTATCCCACACTCCCAACGCCAGGAGGACACTGAGACTTTTGCAGCAGAAGCAGCTTGGGAATCTCTCAACCAATCAGATTAGAATGCCCAAGCTGATTGAGCTTCCCAAACTGAAGTTCTGATGGGCGATTTGATTTCGCCTGACCTATGCGCCCAAGCCTCGATTGGAACTGATTTGGCATCCAGCCTACCTGAAAAAAATTTTAAATCAATTTTTTGGTGCACCAAAATTGAGCGCACTGCAAAAATCTTGTTCTGCAGTGGGGAAACCAAAAGTGAAGGCAAAATCCAACGTGAACCTGACTGCCAAAGTTACCCATTCTTTTGACTACGTTGCTGCACACACCAAGGCGCTGAGAAGCGCCGTGAAGATCATGAGATGGCTGAAGGGCCCGGATGCCTTTTCCTTGCACCTAAAGTGCGATGGGGGGAGCCTTTACTTTAGGGATGTTGAACATTGCTGGACTCAAGGCCTCGCCATCCTGGGCTAGGTAACGAGTTTTTTATAAAATAATTTACCTGTGGACATCCTGGCCATCCAGGAGTCCCACTGTCCACGCAGTTCTGAGGGTGCATGGAAATCCATGCTCCTCCCCTCCCTGTCCTTCTAGTCTGAGCACTGTGGGGTGCTTGTTCAAAAAAACAATTTTTTCCAATTTTTATCATCTGAATCCTTCCTTAATGGCTGAGTCCTCATTGTCAAATTCTTGTGGGCCAATGTGGTGCATGCTATTGTCAATATTTATTCCCTGACCTGTGCACAAGAGCGTCAGGAATTTTTCTCATTGGTAAAATCCCTTCCATTACCCCCTGATCCTTTTGTAGTTGGCGAAATGAACTGTTGGTTGAACCCATCCACCAACCGCTGGCCTTCCTCATCTTACCTGCCACAGGGTCACGTAGAACTACGCGTCCTCAAGGCCACCCTAGGGTTGTTTGACATGCTGCCACATCATGCTCCGCTGCTCAAAAACATGTCACGCCCGCACATCCACAATAGCCAGTTAAGGTTGATGTCCCACATTGACCTTATCATTGCGCCATTATAATTTCGTACTCAGATTTCCCATTTTCACACGTCAAAAATCAATTTCTCCAATCACAGGCTGATCTCAATAACCTTCCACCTACCCAACCCAGTGGCTTGGGATTCAATATGGTGCAAACTTCGCCCAGCCAAACTCATGTCACCAAGATTTTTCACATGGATGTAATCTGTGACATTGGCACAGGAGTTTATCACACCATTTTGTGCTGACCCACTTTCCACCTGGTCGGCCTTCAAAGTGGACACAGTCCACCAGGCTCACCACCTCTTTCCCGACGCTCATGCTCCACCTCAGCAGTCATCTCACGCGCTCTGGTGGATCTGGCCCACCTGGAGTCCAAAATCCTAGTCAAGGGCTACAGCCCTGCTTGGGGCCATAAGTGGGCGGAAGCAGCCACCCACCTCAACGCGCTTGAGTGGCAACACAAACATCAGGTTTGTGTTCAGTACAGGGCTAAACACATTACAGTGGGTGACACATGCTCCGCTTATTTTTCGAAAATTCTTTGCCCCGTGCTAGAGCTTGGCCTGCACACAGGTGCGAAGGCCAGACAATTCCATTGTGGATAAGCTGGATGAAGTGGCAATTGAGATACAAAAGTATTACTCTGAGTTGTACCAATCCAAACCAATTCCGCCAGCTGAAATGGCGAATTTTCTCAATAGCACTTACATCCACACCATTTCCTGTTTCCTGGAGTTAATGAATTTGATTACTCCAGATGAACTCTGGTCCAATGTCCATGGTGCGCCAAATTAAAAATGCCCCAGCCCTGATGGCATTCCTTATGAGTTCTATAAGAAGTACTTCAATTATTTGTCCCAAATTTTGCTTGCCTCCCTTAAACAGACCCTTTTTGAAACGCGCCTCCTACCAGGAGGGCAAGAGGCCTACACCATTACGCTCTTCAAGAAAGGAGATAAGCTAGACCTGGCCAACTGGCGCCCCATTTCTCTAACAAACACGAAAACAAATATTTTTTAACTAAGATCATGGCTAACCATCTTTGGATTGTTGCCTCTGCTACCATCTCCCCAGAACAATTTGGTTTCATACCCAGAAGGTCGATTTGGGACAACGTGCACTCTGTGACTAACGCTTGTCAGTCCACAGCCTCTGGGGCACTTGTATTTTTAGAACAGCAGAAGGCCTATGATAGAGTAAACTTGGAATACCTCAGGTCCTGCCTCCACCAATTCTGCCTCCCCCACGTTTCATCAATTGGGTGATGCTGATGACGGAATCTGTGATAATGGCAGTGCGTGGCCCTGGCTTTCTCACGGAGATAGTCCGCCATAAAGGGGCCTACGCCAAGGGAACCCCCTTAGCCCACTCTTATATAACTTTAGCCTTGACCCACTTCTTTGGAATGTAAATGCTCGCCTTACTGGGGTCTATGTGCAAGGCCAAGCCCCAGTCAATATGTTGGCATTTGCTGATGATTGTGTGGTCAGGGTGTCTAACAATCATGATGCACGCGCGCTTGAAGCTCTTATCCAGGTTTACTCCCGGGTAAGTAATGCTGCACTAAACGCCTTCAAAGCCAAAATCATCCTCCTTGGTCAGTATCGAACCTGCTGGGCATCAGCGCCCTGTTTCCAGCCCGACCCATCTGTTAGCACACGCGCTTGCTTACCCTGCCCATCCCACACCGCCCCACTTGTGCTCCCCTTTGTGCCGCGCCCTACCGTTGGTCCAGTCCGCCATTTGGAGGTGTGGTTGGAGGCAGGAGGGTATGCCTCAGCAGTGATGGAAAGCCATATTCTGGACAACATGATGAAGCGCATCGCCTCCCTCAGAGCCCACACTACTTACCTTACTGGCAGGGTTGTACTAGCCAACTCTATGCTCCTCTCCAAAGTTTGGTTTGGGGCCCACGCCATCGCCTTCTCCCCAGGTTTCTTCAAATCTCTGTATGCCCTTCTGCAAGGGTGGCTTTAATTGGGCCGCCCACCGCCAGTGTATCTTGAGGTCATGTTTGGTCCTCGCCATAGTGGTGGCATGGGCCTGCTCAACTTTGAGGCCCATGCTGCAAAGATCCTGGGCACCTGGATCGTGGCTGTTGCCATCCCTACACTCCCGTCCCAACACTGGTCCCGCGCGGCCCACTCCAACTTCTCCCGCGCCTTGGGCCTTGCCAATCTGTCAAACCCTCACTCTTTGATGAAATATCTGGCTTCCCACCCTTTGGTCGCAGGTCCCCATGGAACTGCACCCCACTTCAAATGAATCCTTCTCTCCATGTGGAGCGCTGAATGGAGAATTTGTATTTGTGGACACATTGCCCAGAGGGGGCGCCCCTCTCCTCGGTTCACACAGGAGGTCCAGGGGCTACCAATTCTGGACATATTGATACCCACAAGGCCCCATGTCCTATCCAGGGTGGACTGCCTGGACATGATGGACATCCCTTATTACCTTGAGACCCAGAAGACAATTTGGAAATACGCCCATCACCCTCTGCTGCTGCCTCATATCTGTTCCCATGTGTGGCGCTGCTTGAGGCGGGTGTACCGTACTGCTGAGCGCTCTAACACTTTACACTCATCCTGCGTCGTGTGTGGCCAGTATGGAACGCTGTTTCACTGCCTGGAGAAGTGCCCTACCTCTAAGGCGATATGTCGTGAGGTGCAACGTCTGCTTTTCCAGGATCAGACACATCCCTTAAGTTTGTCTAGGGATATGTTTGCTTTATCTATGGTCTCCCCTCTTCCACCCTCCCTCCATACTCTGGTGGTTGCAATCGCCATGTGGACCATCCACACGATTGTCTTGGATGCCATTGCAGGCTCCACCCCAACCCTCCCAGAAGCTGTCCACCGGTTCTGGTCCCACTTAGTGGAACACTTTCAAGCGTAGTTGTTTGGATACCTCTCACCGCATCGTCATCAGTTGGTCTCCTCCTGGTTCCTGGTTTGGTTCATCAACTCTGACCCCTTCCTCCACACGTGCTCAATCATGGCTCCGGCCCCTTTGCACGTTCCCCCTCCTCCCTGTAGTGGCGTTTCCGCTAGCAGCAGGAGATAGCATTGCTTCTCTGGGGTGCCCCCCTGTTACTATGTTTCATTTTCTTCATGTCTTATCAGTAGGGTCTATCCCCTGGTCAGCCTTCCCCGCAATAATTAAATATAAAATTCTTATGCGATTAAATTCTGATGCCCAACGCCATTTTAACATACCTGAAGAGGTGTGTAGTTACATTTGGACCGCTTAATGTGAAAGTACAAACCAGCTTACCTACGCTTATATATGAAGGAAGAGGTATCTTGAAGAACTACCCTCCCCATCAAGATAATTTTAAAATTGCTTTAACTTAGCCAAAATAACTTGTTAGATCTTCAAATATAAGGAAAATCATGCAGTCACATGTCTAAACGTCACCCTGGGGTGATTTTTTGTGATATCTCAAGAGGATGACAGCTATAGAAAAGAAACTCAGCAGTAGAAGAGGGGACAATCTACTGCTGGTTATCATCCATTTTTGTCCCAAAGTCCCAAAAGTAAGTATATTTTCCTACTCAATAAACCAATTAGAGCGTTCCCACATTTTCAGCCATTACCAGAAGTCAACGAGCAGCCACGGAATCAGAGGTACAAGAAGCTGTCTATAAACCTTACACTTACCAAAATACTGAGCTTGATTAGTTTAAAGACACTGAAGAGTCTTCATCCTTACCTCCTCCACAAGGATTTAAAGTTGCATTATCAATTGAAACCTTGAACACCCACTTTCCCAATTAGGAGAACAAATATAAACCATAATTAGTCAAATTGATACCCATGCCTCTCTCAAAAATAAATGGGGGATCACATTTTTTTCAGTTGTACTTATATATTAATCTTTGTGTAAATAAAGTTCAGGTGCAAGTCATTGTTGACAGCGGCGCTTCTAAGAAGGTAATATCTAGTCATTTTGCAAAACGGTTGAGACTTGCTTCCATTGTAGCCCATCATCAATGATATGTTATAGCTGGCCCTGAGGGACCACTAGTGAAAGGGCGTATAGCACTATCAATGAGCTTCAGCTCTTTGCAAGCTAGTGCACCCGCTATTATGCTACCCAATGTTAACTACCAATTTCTTGTTTGTACTAGCTTTTTTAATTTTTATGGCGTTGTCATAAGCTATGAGGATAATACTTTTACTATTATAGTCAAACATTAACCCTTCACTATTAAGAAATAATTGGACTTCCCTAAACTCCCAGAATAATTTAATAAAGTGGTTATAATGATGGAGTAATCCCCACCTGTTATCATTAAGTGGGTCATAGAAGCTTTTCCGTTACCACCAATCTTTAGAATAAATGGTTTCCATTTAGACCTCCCAAATATTGTGTTAAATACTCTGGAGAACAGCATGTATGTCCACTGGAATGAACTTAGAGCTACCTAAAGGATTGGTAGGAGAGATTTATCCCCTTGGCAATGGTCTAGGTCTGAACCTTTTGTGACTCCTGGATTATTCTTGTCTGCGTCAGGATTCCTACCTGAATTAGAGATTTGGATGTGTCAGCTAAAGGAAATCAATCCTGATCTGACCAAATAGCCCAAATTTTTTTTGGTATAATCCCTAACAAAATCAAGGGCTCTCAAAGTTGGTTATCAACCCCAACTTATGAGGTTGACTATTGCTCCCTTGTAACTTCCTAACCCTCAGGGTTCAAACCTGATCCATGTACCGATTGAATCATATTTGACAAAGATAACTAGCCTTCCACAGAATCCACAATTTGTGATAATCATAGATCTTATCTTGAACTGCATGAAGATTTAATAAAAACTCCTATTTCCCTTATATTGTGAATTCTAAGCAAATCAAGGTTACTCTCTTCTTTGCCATTATAGTCAAATCGTCCTACCTCTATTAAATTAGGGATGAACATATATTATGAACTATCACTCCATGCATAGTATCCAGAGTAAAAAACTTTTCAACCAAGAAAAGAAAAAGATATATTCCAACACCCAGGAGCTTTGGGTCCTCTGGAATCAATAATTAAAATATGTGTGGTATCAATTCCCATGGTCCTGATAAAACTGGTGCTCCCTGCCAGGTACACCCCAAATTCACAGTGAAAATATATAAAAAATAAAATAAATAATGGAGAATAATGATTTGGCTTTGGAAAACGCCTCAGATTTTAGTTCCGTCCAACTCAGTGACTGGAAAATCAATATTTATGTAGGAGATACAGCGGTGAACCATGACATTCTATTTCCAACATTGATGGAGGTGACCTGCACACTCCGTCCATAGAGCAATATAATTTGCACTTATCAGACTTCTATGAAGCCCTCCAGCTCCTCTTATCTGGGGCCTTTGTCCCTAGAGGCTGAGCTAATAGAAGATGGGCTTTTGCTGTGAATGCCCTATGATGATATTGGCTCCAATTTTTTTCATTTGATGGATCAGGTTGGAACTAGACGTACGGAATGCAATCTGCATCACTTTGTACATATCACCTTGTGCCATTTACTCCAAGTAGCTGGGTTCCATCATCAGAAATTACTCCGATGTTTGAGGTAATTAGAGTACACTTGCATCTCCTCCAATTCTACCAATTTTCCTCCAAGTTTAGAAGTGAAAACCAAAGTGTTATATTGGAAAATTAGCAGCCAATTAATGAGATACAAGACGTGTTAACCCATCTGGATTAAGGAGTCATGAGTTTCAATGAACAGAACTCACTAATCTTTTTAGTCAACTAGAGGCCGTTATTCATAATCAGGTCATAGATCATACCCTCTAACTACAAGCTGAAGTTAATGCTTTTATCACCTCTGTGGATGAACGCCTCCAGTCCTTTTTGAAATGATTTTTGAAGTACGTGATGGCCAGAATAGCTATCATTCTTCAGGGCCACAAGGAGTGCCTGGTGAGCGCAGACCCCCTGGTTGTGACAGGTGTTATGGCAAATGGGGACCCCCTGGTCATGATGGAAGGATGGTGGATGAGGACCCCCTGGTCCAAGAGGACCTCTGAGACCTAGTGCTGACCCAGAAATCCCTGAAAAACGCCTTTAGGCGTTAATTCAGAAAGTTAAAAACCTTGATGTCCAATTAGGATGCGTCGCCCAAGGGAGCCCAACTCACTTGGGATGTAGTTTCTCTCACCACCAAAAATTTCCCTAACCACTCATATGAACGCTTCCAGAACTTGGCAGCCCTACCTGCTGTGGTACATGGGTTGGAGCAAAAATGTGCTCACCACCAAATATCATCAACTCAAACTCTAAGCCGCCAATACCACTTTAAAAATGAAATGCAGCAATTTCAACCACCTTATCGCCACAAAATCAGCTCTTAGTGCTGCTCATGAACAAGTGAATTTAATAAATGATGATATTAAAAATCTGCAAAGTCAAGTGGATGCGCTTCATCCTTAAGCGTATTTATGAAATACCTCTTCTTCATTGGGTGAAAACGCAGTTCCAGTATTTGTTCATGTTGGTTGACCTCCAACCACCCTATGTGGTACATTTAAACCTTTGTTTAAAAAAGTACATCCCCAGAGAGAGAACCACCTTCACTTTCTTATATTGCTATGAAAGTTCTATGGAGGAAGTGACCAATCATCAACAGCCTAAAAACTTGACAAACTGTCTTAGCTGCATGGCTCAACACATTATGGACTCCCATCTAATGCATTGCCATACTTGGACTGATGACAAGACTGCCTTGTTCCAGAAATTCAGGAGCGACCTAGCTCTATCCAACCAAAAACAGACCTTCATGGGAATAAGCTTTAATCAGGGAGAAACTATCAATGAGTTCAACCATTATTTTTACCTTGAGGCTCAAAAGTTGGTTGCAGGGGATCATCTTACGTTAGATAATACTATCACCACCTCGTTTTTGGCATTTAAAAACCTGCGTAATATTATAATTTATCTAAAAGCGTTGAATTCCAACTTAACATCCTTCCTCCATACCAAAGAAGTTATTTTAGAAAATCATGCTGAACTACTTAAACCTGACGGGCCACCTCATTTTAACAACAATACTTTCCAGCACCAAGTGTTAGCCATTACAACCCACAATTCGCCTACACCTGAATTATACTACACCCATTTCAAGAGAACCAACCACACTGTAGACTTTGGCGCTCCTTAAACATAAGTCAGAAAAATATCAGTCATTATAGGGAAAATAAATACTATGCTGACGGAAATTAAGTACCTCAAGGCCCTTATTCTAGCTCTAGCTCTACCTCCAGCACTTCAGGGTGTTTTTTATTAACTGCGCCTGCAGAAGTTGATGTACCTCTTTCTAATCAAGAAAATAAAAAATCTCCAGATTTATTTAACTTTTATGTTGGTCAGTTACCCAAACAAATTTGGGCGTTTAGTTCTATGGAAAGCCAGGCACTGGCAGATAAAATCTTTCTAAACTCATTGAATAGCTTTGGGCTTGGACGCAGCAGAATCCTCCACTTGCTTTGCTACTAATCCCTAATGACAATTTACTGGCTGTTAATTCCTGATTTAGATATTTGGTGGTTTGATTAGAGGTATTTGTACATAAGGTTAAAGTCCTATAGATAATTGACAACAGTTCCCCAGTTAATGTTATTTCCTCTCAATTTATCCAAAAAAAATGGCTCCAGACTTGATTCACAAAGCTTAATATGAGATGGCCGGTAATCAGTCAACTAAGGTGATAAGAACCTATTCTGCCTTACCCTTTCAATTTGGGAAACTTTTAATTACTGACCTGCCATTGCGTTAGAAAAGGATACTTATGAGTTGCTTATTGGGGTCCAGCTGATGAAGGAGCTTAACTGCATCATCAACCACAAAGAAAAATACCTGTCCCTACTAGGGTATTGAATCCTGTCAATAATCAAACTCTCTTTCAAAAGTAAAGGAGCCCAAAAAGTGGACATGCCTCCTCAAATACCCATCCTACATTTGCAAAGTTGAATACCAAGTCTTATGGTGAAAAACTAATTTACCCCAGAGGCTTTGGATGCCAAAAATGGGATCTCTATGTATGCCTCTCATCCTATCACAGTATCCTCTGGCTCACAAGCTATTTTGGATATGGGGATCCAGATTCTCACCCCTCCTAATCAAATTTTGAAGCTAAGTGGACACCCAAACCCTTCAAATCAAAGAATCTTTGACCTTCCAGGGATTTTGGATCCTGCTTACAGGAAATCTATCTCTATCTTATTAGGGACTTTACTAAATCATACCCTCCAAGTCCCTCGGTATGCACTTATTGCTTCTGTAAAACTATGTCCCATTAATAACATTGCCGATGTGAGCTGTTTTGGCTCATTACAAGATTTGGGATTTGATCCTCTACCAACCATAGCTCTGATCAAAAGCAGTATTAGAGATAATCTTACTTTTAATGAATGCCAGAACATTAAAGATTTTATTGAGAAGTATGGTGATATTTTTTCCTCAGGACCAAGTGACTAAGGTAAAATGTCTAGGGTAATTCACCAAATTGAGACTGAGTCTAAACTTCCATTCAAATCCTGGCCATACCGCAAATCCAAAATTGAGGAAGCTCAAGTGGCCTTGGAGCTGCAGCAATTGTTGAAGGCTAGTTTACTAGTGTCTTCTAAAAGCCTGTGGGCTTCCCCTCTTCTATTAATTTGGAAAAAAAGATGGTGGCCACCATGTTGTCATGCATTATCACTGCCTCATTTCCATCACATGAAAAGATAGCTATCCTCTGCCACGTATAGATGACTCCTTAATCTTGATGTTGGAATACCACTAAAAATTGGCTATGAATCTTACCAGCTGGTACTGGCAAGTCAATTTGTTGCCAGAGGATCGTGAAAAATGCGCTCTCATCTCAAGTAAAGTATTATTAGAGCCCACTCAAATGCCTCAGGGGCTATGTAACGCCCCTGATACCTTCCAACGCGCCATGGACGGACCCTTAGGCGATTTAAACTCTCCTGTGTGCTAGTTTATCTCGACTATATTATTATTTTTTGAGAACCTTTACTGAGCACCTAGATCACCTCAGGCAAGTCTTTCAGCGGCTATGGCAATTGTTGTTAAAATCAAAGCCGTCAAAATGCTCTTTCTTTCAAAGTGAATGGATTTTTTGGGCCATAAGGTAATTAAAGCCAAAATATCTCAATGGATGACAAGGTGTTGGACATTGATAGGATCCCCCCCTAAATCTCTATGAGACGTACAAGTTTTCTTATGAATGGTGGTGTTTTGCCTGTTTATTCCCCACTTTTAAACACCTTCAAGCCTCTAGTGTATTTACTGAAGAAAGGGATACCTTTTAGTGGAAAGAAGATCAACAGCAGGCATTTTACCTGCTATGCATCTTTCTCCCACTCTACAATACTTATTAGTCCAAATTTTGATAAACCATTTCTCCTCTTTACCAATTCTAGTGATATAGCTATCAGAGCTATACTATCTCAACATTACAAAAACTTAGTGGAACATACTATCGCCTGCTATAGCAAGACCTTATCCAGAGCCAAACGCAACTATAGTGTTATGGAATGTGAATGTTTGGTGGTCCTACTGGCCATTAAGACTTCTGACCTTACTTATATGGGAAACATTTCACCATAATTACTGATCATGCTTTCTTGCAATGGCTACAGCAAATGAAGGACCCTGACAGGAAATTAGCCCAATGGGCGTTATAACTTCAAAACTACGACTTTTTTTATTATCCATTGACCAAAGCCATACATCAAAATGCAGATTGCCTATCCTTGCTTCCCATATTAACTTTAACTGACCCTGAAAAGTATTGACTCTATGACCTCCTAACACAAATACATTTATGGAAGGACGGATCCTCAACCCTTCAAAAGGAATTAGTGAAAAAATCGACAAATCTTTAAGTTAATAATGGCCAATTATACAAACTGGTGTCCAAATAGTGGGTATCCTATGTACGACCTTCAACTTGAACTGACATCATATTGGAGGGTCATTGGCAAGTTGGCCACAGGGGAGTTTGAAAAACCTAAGAGTGGCTTAAGACTCAATGTTATTGAGAAAGAATACTTGTTATAATCCAGGATGTTTTAGAGTCCTTCCAGATATGCAAAAGTCAAGATAAACCTAATCCCTGATTTCAGCATTCAGTGGTTCCACCATGTGAACCCTTCCATACTATTAGCATTGATGTTGTGAGACCTCTCCCTCAAGCCTCTAATGGTCATTATTTCTCCTTATAGCTGTAAACCATTTAACGAACTAAAGCAAAGAAGTATCTCTGCCTTTAGGTTTAATAAAGCCTATCGCCACATTTTTGTATAATCATATTATCACCCAACATGGGTGCCCTAACGTCATTTTTTCCAATAACGGGCAAAACTTCTGATTGATGCTGTTGAAAGATTTAGCTGAACTGATGGGAACCACACAGGTATTCTCCACCCTTTACCATCCTGCAACCAATGAAATGGTAGAGCGGGCAAATGGTACTCTAACTGAAACCCTCCTGTTGGACATTTGCCTCCCAGGCCTCAGAAGAATAATGCTGTAGGTGAAAATTGGCCAAATAGAGGGAAGTTTGGACATTTAAGAGGTTGCAATGATTCAAAAAGTGCTTTAATTAAAAACAAAAATAATGATGGTTTTAAGAATATCAGTCAAAAGACCCTGGCTGATTCTTGGTGGAACCCCGTTAATTGGGGTAACACCATTATGAAACCTGCTTGGGCAATAAATGTAAACTCGAACAGTCAGATTTCCCCCAACCACATGACAAACCTTGAGGCAACCAGTGGAAGGTACCCCCCAACCATCACCAAGTCCTTCACAGCACCTACGTGAGGACCCCCCTTTTTTATAGGCATGGCGGAGGTCCCCCAAGGTTAAAGTATTTTCTCTAGTGGTGATTGGTTAAAGTACACCAAAACCTTACTGCATGGGTACATTCTGCCCCAAAACCCCAACTACTGTTATACCAAAAAATAACTCATCTTTCCCAAGGTCTGATAGAATCAACACACATATTACCTAAATTGGAACCATCGAAGCAATTTCAAACCTATCCCCAAATTCCCTCCAACCCTTGAATCCAGTTTAAACATTGATTGTTAAATATTGGAAAAGGTTCAACTCTCTCTTACCCCCACGTGGCGCCCATTAAAACCTTTTAATTAGTAAAAAACTCTTATTATTTTCTTATTTGTTATTTTTATTTACCTATCAGTGGTGAAAAACGCCCTTAGTTATATTGTTGGATTTAAGGCTGTAAACACCAGTGAGCCGTTTTCCAAGCCAAAATCCAACATCTTTAGAAAATGGCTATAATTGACCCCCTTCATTGGCCCCAATATTTGCCTAGTGTAATTCTGGCCTATAGGATCAGCTATCATAGAATAACTAAGATGTCGCCCTTCCATGTATTATACAGAAGAAATCCACAGCTGCCTTCTAAAGTGCAGGCTATGCTTGACCAAGCCTCCCCTGAAGCCCCTGAAGTTACTATGTAAAGTATTTCTAATGAAAGAATCTAACTTTAGGCCCTGGCTTCTGAGAACCTATCTTCTACAACTAGTAGAGAAACTAATCAATTTAATGATAAGCATGACCCCCTTCACACATTCCAACTGAGTGGCCTAGTCCTTTTATACCATCATCAGCCTGGAGGTCATGAACAAATCTGGCACCAACTGGTTGGGGACTTACAAAGCTATTTATAAGCGGATCAATGAAAGCTCAATTTAAGAGGTCATTCAGGATACCATAGTAAACCACTTACATAGTCACTTTCTCTGTCAGTTTTCACCCCTACGCAAAATCTATAGGGGAGCGTTGTCAGGTAGCTACCCAAATCGGAGATTCAGATGTGTGAGCTAAAGGGAAACAATCATGATCCAACTAAATAGCCCAAAAAATTTTTTGGGATAATCCCTAACAAATCAAGGACTCGAAAAGTTGGGGGATCAACCCCAACATATGTGGTCAACTATTGCTTCCTTGGAGCTTCCTAACCTCTGGGTTCAAATCTGATCTATGTAGCGAGCAAATCCTATTTGACCAAGATAACTAGCCTGCCGCAGAATCCACAATTTGTGATAATCATAGATATTAGCTTAGACTTCTTGGAGATATACTAAAATACCTCCCTGATCTCCATTCTGTTGTAAATTTTAGGCAAATAAAGATTACTCTCTTCTTTGCCATTATAGTCAAATAGTCCTACCTTTATTAACTTAGGAACAAACATATATTAGCAACTAAGCTCCAGATGTAGTATCTGGAGTAAAAACTTTTTGACCAAGTTAAGTAAAAAAGGTATATTCCAACACCCAGGAGCTTTGGGTCCTCTGGCCTCAAAAATGAAGGGATATGTGGTATCAACCTCTGTGGTCCCAACAGTCTAGCCACCAGGAAATCTGTGTATTACTTGGCAACCTACCTGCCTCCAATATATTCATCAAGAGAGGGCATAATATCGCGTCCATACACCCCATACCACTGGAAGAACATTGGGATGCACATTAATTTGGAAATTTTTAAAGTATTTGATTTATCTGAGCCATATCTACTAGCTTGTGCAGTCATTACCCATGAGCAACTTGATGGACTTAACAAGGGCTGTAAAGACCAAGTGATGTCCCTCATACATAATTATGCCCAAATATTTGCACCAGATGACTACAACCTCAGATGTACTGTGGGGATTCAGAATAATGTGGACACTGTTGACGTGAAACCTTTAAATTGCGACCAATATGGAATGTAAGGCCAGCGATAAGGAGGTGCAAAAGGAGTTTTATAAGTTCATACTTCAATAAATAATCACTCCCTCGCGCAGCCCATGGGCCATTCTGGTGCTCATAGTTAAGAAAAAGTATCTCCTAATAGAGTTGTCATTGATTACCACCGTCTGAGTAATAAAACTAAAAAGGATTCTTATCATTTACACAAATATATGACGCTTTGGATCAGTTAGGAGGAGCTAGATAACTTACCACTTTTGATCTCATCATCAGATAATGGCAAATCGACCTGCCTCTTGAAGACCAAGAAAAATAAGTGATTATAACCTCTTAAGGGCTTTTTCAACTAACCCAAATGCCCAATGGATTATGCAACGCGCTAGCCACCTTCCAGTGGGCAATGGACACTAACATGGAAAATTTGAAGATGAGTTGCATTTGGTCTATCTTGAATCATAAATGTGTCATCAAAAACATCTGCCTAACATCTAGAACATCTGGAAGGGGCCTTTTTTTAGATTGGCCCAAACTCAGTTAAAGGTTAAACCTAGCTAATACCAGTTTTAAGATCCCAAATGGAATCTCTAGGGGTATATTGTTGACACTTGAGGAATATGGCCACAACCTTAAAAGCGTGAGGACATCAATCGCATGAGAGAGCTTTAAAGTAAGCGAGATATCCAAATATTTCTTGAAATGGTTGGATAATACCGATATTTTACTAGGAAAGCACAACTTGCCAAGCCATTATTCCATACACTTAAAAGTTAAAATTTTTATTGGTCACAAGGATAAAAAGACTTCTTCAACCAATTTCAGAAAGCTCTGACTAAATTCCCCATCCTGAGGTACCCTAACTTTGATCTATTTTGTAATGCAGTCTGATTCATCGCTCACAGCTATAAGAGCTGTACTCTCCCAGATAAAAATAATGGTAAGGAGCACCCAGTAACCTTCTGAAGTCTTTCTCAGATAAGCACAATTTTAATTACACAGTAACTGGATAAGGATGCTTGGCTGACATTTGAGCTTTTAAACAGTAGATTCTACATACATGGTATCAAGTTAAAAATTGTCACCACCCCTGCTTCCTTAAAACAGTTATATAATCTCAAGTGACCCAAAGGTTGGTTAACATGGTGGGCTTTGAAGTAACAGGCTTATGACTATGAGATACGTCATCACTCAGGACA
Organism: Massospora cicadina; assembly: GCA_022478985.1. Classification (NCBI taxonomy): domain Eukaryota; kingdom Fungi; phylum Entomophthoromycota; class Entomophthoromycetes; order Entomophthorales; family Entomophthoraceae; genus Massospora; species Massospora cicadina. The sequence continues at coordinate 36,217 of JAKSZP010009703.1, forward strand.
TACTTATCAGAATGCCAATATGCTTTTGCAACTGCCTCTCATAGAAGCACTAACTCCCTTTGCAGACCAATTTTTAAAAATGAAACCAAAAATTTAGCCTACATAAAAGGGTTATTCACCGCACCTTGGACTAGCTCATTAAGGAAATCAAAAAATTGGAATATAAAACTATACAAAATTGTTTGATGAAACTGGAGACTCTACCCCATGCCTTCTGCTTATCTAGAGATAGTGATGCAAGCTCATTGCACCATAGGACATGAGGGCTTGCTAAAGACTATAAAACTAAATGAATAATAGTATTATTCAGAGTCCTTAATATTGACATTAAGTTTTGTTAATAAATGTCACAAATGTCAAGCACACCAGCCCTATAAGCCCACGACTACTTACCAGTTTTTAATCCTATTTGGGCTTGGCACACAGTGTCTATTGATGTAAGAGGAACTGTCACAAAATTGACCATGGACTCCGCTAGTGTGCCAGGCCAACCAGTATAAAGACTGGTTGGACCTTTGCCATTTCGCCTTCATTGGCATACCAGCCCCTACAAGTCCATCTCCAACCCACCAACCAACCACCAATGGCTTCGCCTTTAGCCCCAGGTGTCCTCAGCGTATGCCCTGGCAAGTCCTTCCCCCATCCTGGGCGGCTCAGGCACTTCCGCGCTGTCCCACCCTCACAACCCTTCACCAACCCATCTGGGCATGCCCCAGTACCCCCCAGTTTGGGTGACTATGGCACTCCTGCACCGCACCCTGCAAGGTTGGCTTCCAATCAGCGCATCCGCTGGTAGCCAGCTGGACAGGTTCCTGCCAGTTCCTCATATGGAGGAGGCATGGGAGCTGGCAGCAACAGCCACTCCAGGCGTGATCACCCACGCCTATTGGGGATCCCCTATCCTATCTACTCCTATTCTAGCTGACAAATTACTATCAAATATTAGTAAGATTGGTGCAAGAGAGATATTTATTAGGAGGTAATGAATGACTATTTATACTACTTCTGGGCTACTGCTCCTAAGTACTCGTTGGCCATGCAATTACTGGAAAAACTATTGGTCACTTGATGCCAAACTCTATCAGATCATCTCTTCATTCATTCATACTTCATAGTAATTCCCTCCAGATCCGCTCATCTGATCACCAAATATTAATATTAGGTCAATCCATCCTCGGCATGAGTCGCCAGTTGATCATATAAATTTTTAATTAATAAAACACAATGCATCCTCAGAGTGAGTCACTGATGCTCCATTTTAGTCAGTGGAATGGATTTTGAACGCTTTGGCAATATATTCATCAGCTTTCCGCCAGAACTCACACCTAAGTGACCTCAAATGGTAAATTGGTGGCGAACACAGCTTCCACTGAGCCTAAACTTTATAAATATAACATTAAATAGTATTAAATTAGGCAATTAGCCAGCAATTATGTCCGACTAACTGAGACCCCTAATTCTGATACTACTGGGAAGAATCCATCTGGTTAAAATCCTGACATTACCCTCCACTTAACCATATATATCCTTCAGCGTGACCACCTCAATGATGGGCCAAGACCACCAGCGCCCCCCAAAGGAGTGCTGGTCTTATCCAGTGGCTTCCACCACTCCATAACCAAACCTCCAACTACTAGAGAAGCCCACCAGCAAAGCCCCCTGTAGTGAGCACCACTGTTAATTCTCAGAATAATGGCTCAATTTCTCTTAGTTGGGTTACACAGGGGATTATCCACTGAGCAACCAAATTGGACAATATGGAGATTTTTGGCTCTAATAAAAACCTGATAAATGATATAAGGAGTGATTTCCCCTATTGACACTTTATTAATCTTCTAATAATTTCAGACTTATCTGACAAAAACCTCCAAAAGACCTCCCTTCTCAATCTTTCATTTAACTCAAAAATCTCAGTCTCCCAAGCTATATTAATCCTCTGCTTGGTAATCTCCTATTCGTTTTCACTTTTCTAAAAGTTTTTATCTATCTCAAAGTTTTGGAAGAATTTCCCTAAATTTGACAAGCACTTGACACTTTGATTGGTTCACTTTTCATCCATATATCTTTTTTGTCAATCTTGAGACTCATCTTGACTCCAATTTCTGACCTGCCGGAATGTATATTGTATCATCCAGTCATATTAACTTCTCAACAGGAACTTTCCCAATTAGTGTTATTAACTTTATATATTTCATAGTAGCCAGCTCTCATCTCACTAAGTGGGTTTAGGCTCAACTCCTAAAGATCTTGGAGCTATATCAACTGAAAAGTTTATAAATATAACAAAATAATAACAAAGGCATGATTGTCTACAAGTTATCCTCACAGACAGCTCGCTAATCTCAAACCTCAAGTTAGATGAGCTCATGGGAATATGGGTATTTCTTACAGTCTCTTATCATCCAAGGCCAATGGAATGGTGAAACGCGCTAATTGTAACTTAGTAGAAGCCCTTCAGAATTTTGCCAGCAAAACTTTATCTTTAATGAGCCATATATGTGGACTTAACTGCTTTTGCAACAATTTTTAGTTACTATAGAAGTATAGGATATTCAGCCGTCCAGCTTTATATTTTGTTGACAACCTGTGCTACCATCCATATTGCACTCCATTGTCACTGACAAGGATGAAATTCAGCCATCTGAATACTTTAACCATGTGGTAAATTTGCTAAGTAAGATTCAGATGAGGCCTATGGAGTAGATTGCCCTAAAAAACCAATCACAAGAAGAATGATGACTTTTATAATTTTGTTGTGGCAAGCTTTGCATTCATCAATCAAGTCGTTTACTGCAATATTTATGGATTTAGTTAGATACATAAGCTAGATACTTTATGGAAAAGGCCTTACATTGTACTTGACCAAATTCTACCAGGTATACAATATTCAGAGCTTGATTGACATACAAACAGTTAACCATGTTCATGCCAAGTTTCTCCAGATTATTATGTATTTGGCAACCCTCCCATCAAAGATTGAGTGGTAAATTTAGTCAAGGTGGAAAATGTTGGATAATTGATTGATTTGATTTATAGTTCTCAAATTGGAGTCATAACACAATACTAACTCCATTATTAGTTTTTCACAAAAACAGATTGTAAAGAAGTTAAACCTGTGACTTCCCATTCAGAATCTTCCCTGTATAAATTCCTTTTTCAAAATTGCATTGTATGATAACCAATAATTATCATAAAAGCACTACTGCATCTCTAATGAAGTGATTGGCTATAAATTATTTGCTTACTCTAAAAAGAATCACCTTATTTATCAAATTTTGTCATTTAGTTGTGTAGATCTTTAGTGTATTCTTATCTATATATAGGATGAGAACTTTACTGCGTAGTCATTCTATATGGTAGAGTTAAAGGTGGACTGACCAACCATACCCTGTGCAAGTAGCTATTAAAGGGACATATTGTTATAAGGAGTTATTGCAGAAAGTGTGGCAAAAGCACCAGGCATATTTCTTAAGGGATATAATCTTCCAAAAGGCTTTTTTCATATAGATTGCCATTGGCTACATACTCCAACTGGGACAATCTCATTCATGATGTTCTATCTCCTGTAGGCGCTCTAGGATCTGTGCTGCATTTCTTAATAAGTGATAGATTCATTTCTATCTGCTTCTCAAGCAGCTTTTTGAAACATAAATCCTTGCTTAAATCAGTCTCTTTCCTCTTCAATGAGTTAACTTGTCCATACAAATCATTCGTTGACTTTTTTAACCTTCTTACTCATTTCTCTTCTTTCATAACTCGTTCTTCTAAGGTCGTCAGATCTGCTTGTGATGCCAATTTAATGTTCTGGTTCAACGTATCCAGTTTGCTCCACAGCTTCCAGATTTTGTTCTTATTGGACGACATGGTATTGCTAACTTTTAACTATTCAGATTAGAAAACTCGACTCCTTTTTATTAATCAATAAATCTAAACTTTTTAGGTTTAATGCACAGGTCCTTGTTGCCGTGTGCATGAGAATAAAGGAGATTGCTAGCTCTTGAAGACAACTATCCATTTGTTTCTCTTTTCTACAAGTATTTTAATAACACTTAGGTATATTCTTACAGGCAATTGATGATGACCTCACTTCATACAGCTTTCAAGAAAATAGATAAAGGAAACAATCCCCTCAACTCTTAAAAAGAAGTACAAATATAACAAATATATGACTATCTAATTTTCTTCTATCTTTATTTAATAATATCAAGGGGCTTATATATGGGAAGTTCATTACTCACTCTTTTGTTTGCACCCCAAAGTAAACGGCATTTTTTGGTAATAATTTTAACGAAAAAAGTAACATCAAATGATGATTGATTCCTCCATCTATCCATCCACCCAGTTGGTATCCACCATCAAATAGATTATGACTCTTGATGGGTTGTTTATACTTAACTTGTCCTAACTCCTTTAACCAACCCCAGCAGATTATCCTTTACAAGCTAGAGACTATACTTAGGTTTTGAGACAAACTACTCATTTACAGCAGGCTGCATCTCCTAGGCTAACCTACAAGTTACTGCCAACAAAAGTGTTGTCAACGCTTCAGTAAATCCAAAACTCCCTTATCAATTGGTGAGAAATCCAGTGATTCACCATAAAGAATAATTTTGATTATTAAACTAGCAACAAATATCTTCTATATACATTTTCAGAAATCATACCCAACAAGACATTAATTGTCAAGATTGGAATTAAATCCTAAAATAGAACTAAACTAATGACTTATAGGAGAACATCTCCAAACTTTAGTTATTGAACATCTATAACTATAACATCCCTTAATGTTTATTAGTAAGCCTACCAAAGTAGAAATATGACAAGGCAGATAGTAAAGGAATTTGTTAAAGCTGAACATTGTGAAAATACTTTGATACCCAACATTATATAAATTTTTGGAAACATTGTTTTGGAAGCTATATTGAGTCAATTCGTTGGCTGTAAAAAGTTTTCAAGGGTTGGGAGTAATGTTTTAATTTACATTTGTAAAGGTAGAACATTCCTCCTCATCTCCACCTGTTTTTTCTTGTGTCATCACTCTTATTGCCTATATTGGCAACATCCACTCTGGGCTTTTTATTGATCTGATTGTAGCATTAACTGGAAAAAATTCTTTTATAGCTACTTTTGTGGCATGTAATCAGGCCACAACGTAGTTTTTGTCCTACCTTATAATTTATAGATCTGGTGTTTCTCCTTTGGTCAAAATATGGTTGTTCTGACCAAAAAACATAGCCTTTATTGAATATAGGATAGTTAGGCCCTAAAAGCTAATGGTGCAGCGTATCAAGTAATTAGTAAGTTCTAAAGTACACATGATGCAATTGAATGCGGGATCATGGCAAGGTGTAATCTATGATAGGGTTTGACTGCATGTTCCATAGAAATCTTTGTATCTAAATTAATTATATTATCATACCTATTCATGACTTGTGCTTTAGGTAAAACCAGTAGCTAAAGTCTTTAATATACTTGTTCTTTTTAAAATTATGTTTGTAAATTTTTTAAGAATCCAGCCTTTTATGCACTCTAAACTCCTGGATCACTACATTCTTCTGCATCCACATATGACCATCTGTCATCCAAATATGGCACAACTATGTCACAGCTGTGTTAATCAAATATATTGATTAATGTAGATTCCTTTACATGGTCATACACCCCTCTCATTGGCATTTCAAAAAATATAAGGATGTGTGAACATCTCCATTTTTGTCAAATTATAGAAAATTCAGCAGTTTAAAGGCATCCTGGCCCTAAATATGATATGGGTAACTCCGCGTACTTTCATATATGTTATCATCTTAGCAAATATTCCATCAAAGTTGTCCCATGGGTCTGACAAGTAGTATTTAGGAAAGGGCTGGTGTCAGAACTTTAAATAAAAATATAATATATTTGTCTGTTTCTACATTAAAAATTAACCAAAGACTTGGCTTTGTCTATTGTTATGAACTGCTTGATTCTGATTCTTAATTTACGCTTTGTATATTTTTTTGAACCATGTTCTGCGCAAATGAATGGAGCTTTCTTAAGTCTCTCCTCCCAAGGCTGTTTGCGCACTAGCAACGTTCTCCTTAAGGGCAACATCATTTCTAAGGTTGTCACATTTTTAAAATAATACTTGTTTGGCTATTATGAGTTTAATTCCTTGGTCAAATTTTCCTTTTAGGAGCTTGTTATCATATTTGGTTTCTGAATTCCAATTACTTTGGGTGATTTAGTATTTTTGGTTTGTTAATCTGACAAGAATGACCATTTTTTAAATCATTTTTGATTTAGATATATTTTCATCCCTATTTAAGAATGTGGTAAAATGTACATAATCTATAATGTTCTTAAGTAAAACAGCCAACTTGGTTCAGACATATTTTATAATAAAACATGGTCTGATTTCAATTTAACGGTTTTTGAGCTGAAGTGGCCTGCTCAGTCAGATTTTTCAAATGGGGAGACAAATACTCAGAATGAGCTTCCAGCTTCTGGTAGAGGCAGTTAACCTTAAGTACCATTTGATAGTTAGCCATATCTGAACAAGGACCTCTGAAGCCACCTTTTGGACTCCCAAATTAATTTGTTCTTCAAGTGTGTCCAGTCTTTTGTTTTCTATGTTTTTATTTTATATTTTTCCACAATGGATTTCAAGATTTTAGTGAAACTATATATTTCTTCTCCAATAATATGGATTTTGTGCTCTTACTTCCTCCTGAGTATGGTTAATTTTCATGAGCTCAATATTCTTTCTTGCAAGAATCTGCTGTGTATGTTTGATTGATGGTTGAGAAACTAGATTAAAAGCTCGTTTGTTGAATGACTGTTTGTAAGGCATCTAGTAAGGGTTGCCATGGTCGCCTTGCAGTACTTCAAGTACATTCACATCTTATATGTTTGATTCTTTAGTTAATAGAACAGGCTAAAAGAAGGGTCAATTTGGAATGAACTTACCCTATATCTGTGGAATAAAGCGTTTATTTTTTAACACTTTTAAATGAAAACTCTACTGGGACTGATGAGTATAGATGCCCTCCACCCTTTGTAATTAGGATCAAGTAGTATGAGTAAATTCCTTGTAACAATAGTAAACTTCACGCTATGTTTGCATATTATCAGTTGTCTGGTCCAACTCTTACTTCCAAATCAACTAAAAACATCCAATAATTTTGACAAGAAAAGCAATTCTTAATTATAATTAGGCAAATAGTATTTATAATCAATTACTTAGCTTTTTACAAGATACTGCTAGGATTAAACTCTTAATAATTCTGTAGGACTTTTCTCTCTCGTTGCAATCACTTTTGCAACTTATTCAATTTAAGTCTGATTCTAGTTTGATAATCTCACAGAGGAGATTAGTCTGCGCCCATGTCAGGGAGCAGTTGGGCAAGTAAGGTAAGGGGAGTAGGTGGTAGGCCCGCGGCCTCAAACGTTCAAAAACGCCCTGGAGAAACTGGCGGAATAGAAAAGAATATTAAAAAACTGGCGGTCACTATTTCCCCAGAAATCCTCGCTTGGCAAGTGCAATGCAACCAGTACATCAACACGCTGCACTCCCAACCACTCTCATCGGTGGAATATGCAGTCCATGTGTTTCTGGACATCCAATAAACAGCTCTATGGGAAAAATTTTGTGGGGATGTGCACACTTTTTTCCAACTGCGGTGTACGTCGCACCTCACTCCATGTCATGCAGTTAGCTGGACCTCAGTTTCAAAAACAAGGAGGCAGCAGATGAAGCTGCTGTGGTGTGCATAGTGATCAACCTCCCTGAAGGGCAATAAGTCATCAAAACCAAATGCACCAGATGGACAAAATCAAACCTAATTTTCCTCACGTTTGACTTTTTGCCTACTACAGTAAAATGTGCCATTTTGGAGCAACACCTGAAAGATGGTCTCACCGTTTATGGTGAAATACAATCTTTTGAGATGCAATGCTATATGCTGATGCCACACCTGTGCACCGTCAAAGCCATCACAGTTCTGACCCCAACTGAGGAGATTGCAAGGACCTAACCCAGATCCCGCACTCCACATATATCAATATTGAAGGGCATACCACCCACCCTTTCCAGGTAACCGTGGACAGCGTGCCCCCCATCTGCACCCACTGTGATACATCTGGCTATAAGGCACATGCATGCCCCACCAAGGAGGGCATCACATTCCAAGAGCACCCCTCGGTGGCCATGGCCAGTGGAAAGGCGCACTACAAACCAACTGCAAGCACCAAAGAGGCTTTCCCGTGGGGAGCACAAGGCTTCTACCTTCTGGTAAAACCCATTTCCCCGCAAGAGCGGAAGAAGGCCAAGCAGGCCCACAGGGCTGCAGCCAAGGAAGCGGCCAAAGTCACCACCGCTATCCCACACTCCCAATGCCAGGAGGACATCAAAACCTTTGTGGCAGAAGCAACTCAGGAATCCATCAACCAATCAGATTGGAAAGCCCATGCCAATTGGGCCACCCAATCTGAGGATCCGATGGGCGACTCAATTTCACCTGATCTTTGCAACCAAGCTCCAGTCAAAACTGATTTGGTCTCCAACCTACCTGAAAAAAAATTTTCAACCCACTTGATGGTGCACCAAACTCATATGCACCACAAAAAATTCGTCTGACATTGGGGAAACAAAAAGCGAAGGCAAAAGCCAATGTGAACCTTTCTGCTAAAATCAACAAAACTACTGATAGCATTGCTGCAAACACCCGCGCTGCTGTGAAGGCCCATGGGGATCTAGAGGAGGCTAGTGGGCCTGGGTGCCCACCCCTCGCACCTAAGGTGCGAAAGGGAAACCTTCACTTTAGGGATTTGAATATCGCTGGACTCAAGGCCTCACTGTCCCAGGCTAGGAAACCGAGTTTTTTACAAAAAAATTTACCCGTGGATATCCTGGCCATCCAGGAGTCCCACTGTCCGCGAGGTTCCAAGGATGCTTGGAAAACCATGCTCCTCCCATCCCTATCCTTTTGGTCAGAGCACTGTGGGGTGCTAGTTCAGAAAAACAATTTTTTCAAGTTTTTATCATCAGAATCCTTCCTCAATGGCTGAGTCCTCATTGTCACTTTCTTGTGGGCTGATGTGGCACACGCTATCATCAACATCTACACCCCAACCTGTGCACGAGAACGTCAGGAATTTTTCTTGTTGGTCAAATCCCTCCCGTTACCCCCAGACCCTTTCATAGTCAGTGATATGAATTGTTGGCTAAACACACCAATGGACCGTTGGCCTTCCTCCTCCCACGCCCCCCAGGGTCACATAGAACTTTGTGTTCTAAAGGCCACCCTTGGGTTAATGGATGCACTGCCACGGTGAGCCCTGCTGCTCAAAAACATGATGTGACCCCACATCCATAATGGCCAATTAAGGTCCATGACCCACATAGACCTTATCCTTACGCTGGCAAAATTCCAGCCCCACATTTCCCACTTCAAAACAACAAAAATCAAATTCTCCAACCACTGGCTGGTCTCGATAACCTACCACCTACCTGTCACAGTGGCTAAGGCCCCACATTGGTGCAAACTCTGCCCTCCCAAACTTGCGTCACCAGGATTTTCCACTTGGGTGGAATCAGCAACTTTGAGAAAAGAGTTTGTTACACCATTTTGCATGGACCCCATCTCCACATGGGCAGCCTTCAAAGAGGATACCATCTGCCACTCTCACCACCTCTCCTCCTGACTCTCACAAGCCACATCAGCTGTCATCTCGCGCACTCTGGCAGAGTTGGAACACCTGGAGTCCAACATCCCAGCCACAGGATACAGCCCTGCATGGAGCCGGAAGTGGGTGGAGGCAGCCATCCACCTCAACGCGCTCAAAAGGCAACACAAACATTGGGTTTGTGTTCAGTACAGGGCAAAATGCATTACAGAGGGCGACAAGTGCACCGCATATTTTTTTAGAAAAATTTTGCACTATGCCAGAGCGTGGCCTGCACACAGGTGCGAAGATCAGATGATTCCATCGCGGATATGCCAGCTGAAGTGGCAATTGAAACACAAAAGTATTACTCCAAGTTATACCCATCCAATCCAATTCAGCTGGCCAAAGTGGCAGAATTTCTCAACCAAACCCATATCTGCACCATTTCCCAATACCCGGAAATAATGAATTTGGTTACTCCAAATAAATTATAAACAGCCATCCGCGGTGCACCAAACTAGAAATGCCCAGGCCCAGATGGCACTCCATATGAATTATATAAAAAGTACTTCAAATATATATCCCCACTACTGCTTGCCTCACTTAACCAGAGCCTTCTGGAAATGCGCCTCCTACCAGGAGAACATGAGGCCTTCACCGTCACACTCTTCAAGAAAGGGGACAAACTAGACTTAGCCAACTGGCGCCCCATTTCTTTAACTAACACAGATACAAAAATTTTAACTAAAATCATGGCTAACCGTTTAGGGATTGAAGCATCTGCCATCATCTCCCCGGAATGATTCAGTTTCATACCCAGAAGGTCGATTTGGGACAACATGTACTCTGTGGCTAATGCATGTCAGTCCACAGCCTCTGGGGCACTTGTATTCTTGGACCAACAGAAGGCCTATGATAGAGTAAACTGGGAATACCTCAGGGCCTGCCTCCATTAATTCCACTTACCCCCTTAGCTTCATCAACTGGGTGATGCTGCTCACAGAATCTGCAACAATGGCAGTACGTGGCCCTAGCTTCCTAATGGAAGTAGTCCGCCCTCAAAGGGGCTTACGACAAGGGGACCACCTTAGACCACTCTTATACAACTTCAGCCTTAGCCCACTACTTTGAAACGTGAATGCCCAACTCACTGGGGTCCATGTGCCAGACCAAGCCCCAGTCAAGATGATGGCATTTGCAGATGAGTGTGTGGTTGGGATGTCTAATTTTAAAGATGCACGCACACTTGAATCTCTCATCCAGGAGTATTCCCGGGTAAGTAATGCTGCACTGAACGCTTCCAAAACCAAAATCATCCTCCTTGGTCGGTATCAAACCTGCTGGGCCCCAGCAACCAGTGCCCAGCCCGGCCCATCTGCTCGCACATGTGCTCGCCCTCCCAGCTCACCCCACACCGCCCCATTGGTGCTCTCCTTCATGCCACGCCCTACCATAGGGCCAGTCTGCCATCTGGGCGTGTGGGTGGAGGCAGGCAGGTACGCATCAGCAGTAATGAAGAGTCATATTCTAGACAACGTGACAAAGCGCATTGCCTCCCTCAGATCCCACCCTACTTCCCTTACTGGCAGGGTTGTTTTAGCCAACTCCATGCTCCTCTCCAAAGTCTGGTTTGGAGCCCACGCCATCCCCTTCTCCCCAAGCTTTTTCTATCCATGTATGCCCTGCTGCAAGGATGGCTTTGGTCAGGCCGCCCACCACCAGTACGGCTAGAGGTCATGTTTGGCCCTCGTCATCATGGTGGCATGGGCCTGCTTGACTTCAAAGCCCATGCTGCCAAGATCCTGGGCACCTGGATTGCGGCTGTCACTGCCCCTACGCTCCCCTCCCAACACTGGTCCCGCGCGGCCCGCTCCAACTTCTCCCGCGCCCTGGGCCTCAACAATCCATCGACCCTCACTCCCTGATAAAATACCTGGCTTTACACCCATTGGCCACAGGTCCTCACGGGACTAAAACCCACTACAAACGAATCCTCCTCTCCATGCGGAGCGCTGAGTGGAGAATTCATATTAGCAGACACACAGCCCAGAGAGGCCGCCCCTCTCCTCAGTTCACGCAAGAGGTACAGGGGCTACCCATTTAAGATGGCGTGATCCCCACACGGCCCCATGTCCTATCCAGGGTGGACTACCTGGACATGATGGACATCCCTTACTCCATTGAGACTCAGAAGACTATTTAGAAATATGCACACCATCCTCTGTTGCAGTCTCATATCTGTTCCCATGTGTGGCGCTGCCTGAGGTAGGTGTACCGTACAGCTGAGCGCTCTAACGCTTTACACTCATCCTGCGTCGTGTGTGGCCAGTATGGAACGCTGTTCCACCGCATGGAGAAGTGTCCTACCTCTAAAGTGATATGGCGCGAAGTTCAACGTCTGCTGGGCCAGGATCAAACACATCCCTTCAGTCTGTCAAGAGATATGTTTGCTTTATCAATGGCCTCCCCCTTCCACCCTCCCTCCATGCTCTGGTGGTTGCAATTGCCATGTGGACTATCCACACGATTGTCTTGGATGCCATCGCAGGCTCCACCCCCACCCTCCCAGAAGCTGTCCACAGATTCTGGTCTCATTTGGTGGACCACTTTCAGGCGTGGATGTTTGGATACCTCCCACCGTGTTGCTGACAGCTGGTCTCCTCTTGGTTTCCAGTTTGGTTCATCAAATCAGACCCTTTCCTCCACATGTGTTCAATTGTAGCTACTGCCCCTTCACACGTTTCCTCCCTCTCCCCATAAGTGGCGTTCCCGCTGGCAACAAGAGATAGCATCACTTCTCTGGAGTGCCTTCCCTGTTACTAAGTTTTGTCTCTTTTGGGTCAAATTCAGAAGTGTCCATCCCATGGTCAGCCTTCCTCACAATAAATTAAATTAAATTAAATTAAGTATTTATAATCAAGTCATTTATTAAAGCTTTAATTAAGATTTCTTGATACTATCATTGACTATTGTGCAAAAGAATTATGGGAGGGTTTGACTTGTTGAAAAAGGGTCAAATTGGAAGTCAAGGGGCCAACTACAATGAAATTTATTTTTGGGTAAAATTTTATAACAAAGTTGGAATTATGTTATAATTTTGGCTTTAGAGTTAGAAAAAGTCAATCAATTATTCAACTCTTCCCCATTGACTTGATTTACCACTTGATTTTTGATGGGACAATCATTAGGCTTTTATTAGGCTCAGAGAAACTTAGCATGAACACAAATAGCTATTCATCCATCAACTAAGCTTTGGATGGTGTATGCTTTGGCAGCAACCCAGTCAAATATAACGTAGGTTCATTTCCATAAGGTAACTAACTTATGTGTCATACAAAATCCACACGTGTTTCATTAAGCAACTCAATTACCAATTACAAAGCTTGCCACGGTGAATGTATGTAAAACATCCCTCTTCTTTTAATTTACTTTTATTATCAGAGCTGCTCCATAGGCCTCAATATGAATCTTAATTAAAGATTCCATCAATCAGTAAAAGTATATGGATAGAAAAAATCCTCACCAGTAACAATAGAGTGTAACTAGTTTGGTAGCGCAGGTTATTGACCATATAAAATCTATAAGGTTGAATATCCTAACCACTAAGGTTACTGATATTGTAAATGAAAACAGTTGAGTCCACTTATGTATCCAATTGAGATAGTAAAAAGGTTGCAAATTTTTAAAGAGTTTTTAATAAAGTAAGGTTGTCACGTTCCACCATCACGTTAGTCTAAGAATGATATGGGAAAATAAGAACTAAGCAGATTCTCATTAGTTTTTAAATTGTGAATGAGTTGAGAGCTGAAATTAGTGGCATTTTCTGTGAGGAAACTTGCGGACATCCATGCCATCTTATCACCTGTTGCATTGTAAACTTGCAGCCAATATTGCTCCAAGATCTCTGAGAGTCCAATCATCAATCCATTTAGTGAGATAAACAATTGCTAGTATGATAAGAGTTTTTTAAAAATGCTAGTAAGAAAAGTTCTAAAATTCTTAATAGACACACTATGCCAGGACCAAGTTAGCCTTGACCAACCAGTAAGTAGTTGAGGGGCTATAAAGTTTGTAGCTTGACATTTGTGACATTTTATTAATACATCTTGAATGTCAAACCTTAAAGACTACCAATAATACTTTTGTTGAATTAGTTTTAAGGTCTTTAAAAAGGCCTATGTCTTACAGCATGATGGCTTTCCTGTTTATAATTAGATGGGCTGAAAGTTGGAGGTATAGTCTTCATTCACTTCTAAAAATTTTGTATAATTGTCCAACTCTGATTTTGGTGTCCTTCACGAGCTGATTCAAGGTGCGTCAAGTAGCAAGCTTTGCATTGGTGTGATTCTTTGCTTTCATCTTTTCAAGAGTTGATCCACAAAAAAAATGAGTGCTTCCATGACAGGTTGCCACAAAAGTCCACCAGCGTTCTTATGGGTGTGTTCTGAGCAATGATTTATCTTGTGGTCGTAGGCCTGTAATTTCAAGTCCCATCATGCTAACTGACCTTTGAGATCCTTAAGATTATATAACCACCACAAGGAAGCATGGTCAGTAACGATCTTGAAATCTACTTTTGTGTTTGTAGACTCAAAATTGTTTACAAGCATATATGGCGGCTTAGCATTATCACTCAGTTACCATTATATAACGTCCATGTTTGTTTAAGTAATGACTGAAGAAGGCTACAAGATGCTCCTCCACATAATCTCCTATCTGAAAGAGTGCAGCCTATAGTCATGAGGGATTCATCAGATGTAATATAAAAGACTGATTAATTTTAGGATACCATAATGAGGCTTTGGTCACAGCTTTCCATGACCAGTTAAAAGAGTCTTTACATTTTTGTGGCCACTAGATAAAGACCTCCCCAAAGTAGATGGAATGATGGCTCAGCGTTTTGTGAAAATTCCAATATGAATCAGTAATAATATCTTACATAATGAGAAATACTTGGATATCTCGCTTACTTTCAGGTCCTCTCATTCAGTTAATAGCCTCAAGTTTTTAAGGTTGCGGCCATATTCTTTGGCTTTCAATAAAATGTGCTCTAGATACTTCATTTGAGACTTGAACAACTGGCATTTGCTAGACTTGATATAACTGAAATTGGGTCAACCTCCAAAAATACCCCTTCCAGATGTGCTGGATATTAGTTAAACGTTTCTGAAACACATTTATATTGTTAAGGTAGACCAAACGCAACTCATCTTCAAATCTCACATGATAATCTCCATCACCCGCTGGATGGTAGCCGGTGTGATGCACAGTCCCTAGGGGCATTTGAGTTATTTGGAACAACCCTTAAGAGGTAATAACCCCGCATTTTTCTTGGTTATCAGGAGGCAGGTCAATCTGCCAGTGTCCACTGATAAAATTTAAAGCGGTAAAATATTTAGGCCTCCTCCTAATTGGTTCAAATGTCATATATATAGGTAAAGGATAGAATCATTTTAGTTATTATTCAAATGTTAGTAATCAATAACACCTCTATTGAAGCGATTCTTTTCTTAACTATGTGCACCATACAAGCCCATGGCTGCGAAAAAGAAGTGATCATTACTTGAGGTATGAGCTTCTCCAAATCCTTTTGTACCTCCTTATCACTGGCCCTAATTTCTCCATACTAGCCATAATCATATGGGTCTTGCGTCCCCTGTGTCAACATAGTGCTGGAACCCCATAGCGCATCCAAGGTTGTAGTTAAACATTGCAAATACTTGAGTATACTCTTGTATAAAGGCCAAATTTTGTTTTTTCTGATCCTCTACTATCCATCAAGTTGCTTCTGGGTAATGACTGCACATTTTAATAGATGCATCATGGGTAATCCAAACTCTGATAAAATTTCAGACTCGTGCATTTCCTAAATTTCTTCCAGAGGAATAAGGCGTACAAATGTGATTTTCTTCCCTCTCATAAGGAACATTTTAGAGGCAATTAGTCTGACAAGTAATACACAGATTTTCTGGTGACCAGAGGAGATTATACCATGGGCAGCGAAAGTTCATCCCTCAACCATTGTCAAGGGGATTAAATCTCTACTAGCAGCGCTTCAGGTAGCTCTCAGCTCATCCTGGTGGACACCACTAATTGTTCTCCGGTGTATATAACACAAGCCCTAGAAGCTTTGAGGGGGTATCCATTATTCTAAAAATGGTGGCAGGTGGAGGGAAACTCTTGTGGCCCACTTATTGGTACCAGATATGGACTACACCATCATTGTAAACCATATTATGATGGCTTTTCTAGGAATTAGATAAGTTGGATTATCCCCACAAATAATGGTGTGGTAGTTTTTGACCTAGGATAGTAAAAGTGTTCTCATCATAGCCTTTAACAACACCATAGAATTTAATAAAGCTACTTTACAAAACAAATGACATCCATAATTGGTAAGCAATATAGCAGGGTCACTAACCTGCAAGAGCCAAACCTTATTGGTAACATGTTATACACCTTTTTTCTTGTAGTACCCATAGGGCTAGCTATTCCACATTGTTGATGATAAGCTACATTAGGAAATTATTTCAAAGTTTTTCAAACTGTCTGGATATTACGTTTTGGAAGCTCCGCTGTTAAAGATGACTCAGACCAGAAATTTGTTTATGCAAAATTTAATATAAATAAAATTAAATAATAGTGAGAATCCTCCTTTATTGCATGAATAAAAGGAGTATAACTTGATATATGATAGTCTTGATCTTTTATCCTACGTTATGGAAGTGGGTAATAAAGCTTTAATCAATAAGGCAACTTTGACTACTTTACATTTGGGCAAAGATTGAGACTCCTTTGTGTCTCTAAATTGATGGTGCTCGGCAATCTGGGTAGCATAAGGTTTAAAAACAACTTCTTGTTCATATCATTCCATGGTTTCTTGTTGACTTCTGGTGTTGACCGCCATCATGGAAATTCTTTGATCAGGTTCCTCAGTATGAGAATGACTCACATTCTCCTTCAGTCTTTGAACAAAATTTGAAGATAACTGGAAGTAAACCATCTCCCTTCTACTGTTGAGATTTTTTTCTCCTGTTAGTCATCCTCTTGAGATGTCAAAAGGTTCTCCCTGGGGGCGTTGCTTATGATCAGAAGGTCTCATAATGCCCTTAGATTCACAGATCTGACAAGTTTTTTTGAATGATTTGAAGTGACATCCAAAGTTTCCTCAATATGAAGGGAAGGCCTCTGTGACCTTTTTTTCCTTCATTAACTTATGGTTATTGGCTGGCGCACACTTCCACACTAGGTGATCCAAATGTAACTTTGCACCTCTTCAGGTATTTGATCTTAAAGGGTGTATCTAAATCCTTCACAAGCGCGAGAATCAAGAAAAATGCAACTCCAGTTAATTCTCTGGTGGCATTTTGAAGTTTGTTCTTGGCATCAGAGTCCATCATGGCTTTAGCACCCAGCAAGACATGAGCTTCTTGGCAAAATTGGTCAGTGAACTTGGTATTGGTTTCGTTCTTCTTGAACAAAATGGTCTCAAATTCTTCCTTCTGAGTATCCATGCATTCAGGACTTAAAAAATCTTGTAAGACTGCATTTTCCAAATCAGCAAGTTCTGATGTTCCATAGGTAAGTAGAACATAATCAGATCCTAATTATGGTCATCTAAACAGTTAATCATGGTAGTGGATTTAAAAAGGTCATTGGTGTGACGGTTGAGGTTTATCCTCAACATCACATTGCCTTGATCTTTGATAAGACAGGACAGGCTGGTGTGGTAGATGGAGGGAGTGAGAGATCATAAGTCTTGGATAGACCCCAGGTTGAGACTAAGACTGGGGAAGGTCGATGGTTAGATGTTTCATCAGGCCTGGGGTTGAACCAAATGATTTTGAAGTGGGTGGTTTCTAGGTTAAAGGTGGATTTGAATCAGAATTGGAACGATTCTTGGGTATGGTGGTTCATCCACTACGGAATTCAATCTGGCCTAAAACAATTAAGGTTTACTTATGGCATGTTTCAAAAGACATAACGTCAGCTATGGCAAATGAGCTTGATCTATGCTTGCAGCAGAGATCAATATGAGATAGGACTTGAGAATGAAAAGGTTCTCTAGTGCCGTTTTCTATCAACTTGCCTAGTTATATCAAATAAAGCCATTCCTAAGCCTTATCTATTTTTATTACAGTCTTCTGAGGTTTATATTGATTATTTAGTCTAACAGAGGCCATGTTTGGCCTATACAAACAGGAGTTGGACTTTAAGAGCGAGATTGGGAAGGCTATCGCCTCCCTATACACTTTGTCTTGGAGTCAGGACATGTTGCTGGGGGTAAGCATACTTGCAACTGTCCTCCAAGGGGTGTTTATCCATGGCTCCTGTAGCACACGCACTAGGAGAATGGTCTCAGGTACCTTGTCTGCCCTTTGGTCATTGACTTGGGCCCTGCTTCCCAATTCATTCGTGGCTCACTGGAAGGAGCCAGTGCGTTACAATTGGATCCATGCATGGTAAGCTTGAACATTTTAAGAATGACTGCACAATCCCATGCTTGTCAAATATAGGAAAATTAACCAGGTTAAATCTCTAGAATCCTGGATAGTAGTTTCCTGATCTGGAAATCATTGGTGCTGCACTAACTTAAGGTCCTGGGTTACTAGCTTGTGGTTAAATCTGTTCAGGATCTGGGATCTCCACAGAAGGAGGCAAGGCAAACAATGATGTTGGTATGGGCTGCGTAGGCTAACTCATTGGTTCTTGGTGGACTAATTCTTCTGCAGTTCCTATCCAAATAGCTCTGAACGAGAAAAGGGCACAATCTAAGGAGGGCATCAACATCTACTATCCTATATCTCACCTTCTTCTGAAGTTCCCAAGTAGTAAAGTTCTCCTGCTCATGAACGCATTGCTGCTGAACAGTTGCAATTCTGTGAGGTCCTACACAAGTCATGCGCACTAGCATGCAAACCACCAATTTACCCTTATAGGCATTCTCTGTGTTATTAAGTTTGTGAACATGACGCCATAGCTCATTATTTGATTAAAGAGATCTACATTCTTTTGCTAGATTGTCCAGATGTAATCTCTTAATAATTTGATGTCCTTAAGCATGGGCTATTGTTATTTTAATTTGTTGCACTTAATTAGGAGGTAGTTGGTGGCCTCAATGTTGCTTCCCCATGCTGTGCAGCCACCCCCTTATTGCGTTGGTATATTTATTGAGTGCCTTAACTTCCTCAGCCTGACAATGTGTGTCCCTCAGAAGTAACATGGCTACGTTTGACCTCCTCTCTGAGTCATGTCATCCCTTGTATCCATACGTTGGTGACTTCACAGTTGGTCAAGGCTTGATATCATATGGCAAAAACATTACAGTTCAATTGACTAATAACTATATCTAAGCGTTGCAAAATTTCTCAAAAAGATTGTGGTTGTTGTTGACCGCCTGGAAAACACCTTAGAAACTGATTTTAAGCTGCCTATTCAGGTCCTGAAGCGCTTTCACGTTTTGTTGATTACTGATAAACACTTCCATAATTAAGTTATGGTGGCAAAAAATGGTCAATTGTGAATTTCATACCTTTGGGTTGAAGATACCCTGCAAGATATTTTCCATCTGATCTAGACTGCTAGCTTGTTTTATAATCTTGATATGCCTCAGAAACATAAAAGTCTCATATTGCTGAACCAACTGGTCAAGATTCTGCTGACAATAAATTAAGGCGGGCGCTAGGTCAGATTATTCATGGTTAAGAGCTAGAATCCCTGAAATAACATTTCCTTGATCTGTCTCATCTATTTTGTGGTAAATGTATAAGCCTTGAAGCTTTCAAACTGAAGGGAATAAAAAATATAATTTTCTCCAAAGCCATTTGACTAGTAATAGGGAGATTAACATATATATGATGGATTGATTATTCTTGCCAAAATTCTTCTTCTTGATATAATTTAATTATAAGTTTAAAATTTATTCTTTTTTCTACTACAGCCCCCTTTAGTGAGTACCACTTATGTGGCACAAGTACTTCTTCACACTATGTGCACAGATTACTAGTTTTCCAGTCTAACTCTAAATTCCAAATTTACTAAAACAGTCAATTAAACTTGATATAAAAACTATCTTTTATTTAGAATTAGGTGAATAGCTTCTATAGTTTTCTCTTTATTTAGAATTAAACTAAGATCTTGTGATGAAGATCATCAACTATTGCACAATGCAATTATGAAAAGTATTGACTTGTCAAAAAGGTGTTAAATGAGAAATCACAACGCTTATTACAACACAATCTGATTTAAGGTAAAATCTTTCATAGAGTTGGAATTATGTTAATTTTATGATTTGAGAGCTAGGAATCATGCCAATCATTTTATTCAACTCTCCTCTTTGATGTCTTGGCAATTGGTAATTTAGTGTGTGATCTCACCATCACTTGTTTTCACTGTTTATTTCTAGATTTATGAAATTCTGCATTGGTCTGGTCTTAAAGGTTCATACTAGTTAATGTAAAACAAAAATTGAGTGAACACCAGTTTATTAAGTTCTCAGTTAATGGTACTGGGATGAATGACTTAACAGGGAAGTTTCAAGGGCAAAAATTATCAAAGAACTTAACTCCTTATTTCTAATTAAATAAAGGTCTTCTAATATCCTTAAAATAGCCAAGTGTCTTACAGTACTACCATTGTTCTGAAGTACAATGGGCAAAAAACAAGTTATTTGGACTCTTAGTATTTTTTAAAAATCCTCCTTCAATTTTGGGAACTTTTTCCAGATGTAGGCAATAATACAAGCTCAATATTTCTAAGGTTGCTTTATTAACACTCTAACATGAACTGACACTATGATGATGTTCTATAACATACAATAAGGTATAATATAAAACTATAGAAAATGATAAGAAGATATTGAGATAAGTGATATGGAAGAATCTTTGTTAGTTGGCCAGGCGCTAGTGTTTATATATCTTAAAAAGATCTTTTGACCAAATTCATCTACTTAAGTGAGTTCATACCTAGAATGGCAACCTTCTACAGGTCATGGTAATGGCTATGAATACTTTTCTATGAGGCAAAATATCCATAAATTGGCTTAATAATAGCAATTGCATTATTTTAACTGCAGGTAAAAATGCATAATGTGATATGAAAGGATATTGGGTGCAAGCTTGGCACTAAGAATACACATATTTGCCCCAATATCATCCCAAATAGATCTATACCATATTTAGGACAAAAACAATAAATGGGGAAAAATATTAGAGAGTTTAATACTTGATGTACTTTATATGGGACGTTGTAGGCCTCTTCATACCTATAGGTAAACCCTATTTGAGCTGTTCATGTTTAAGTGCATATTGTGTCAATTTTCATTTAAACTACATAATAATTCACCGTAGTGAATAATAATAATCAATACACTGATTTAGAAATAAGGATCAACTTATTAAATTCTATAAGACCCACTTGTTGCACCCAAGTGGGCCCCATATTTAGGCATCAATCACTGTGTCATAGCGCCAATTCAAGGATTGTTAATTGGGAAGTTTGCATGCTAAACATAGACCTAAGTTGGTTTTAATATAATTTAATATAATAATTATGCTAATAAATTGGTAAGAATCAAGGAACTATCAGTCAATTTATCTTATCATATTTATGGTTTTCTTAAGGAGTTTACTAAAAATTCAATCATTAAAGTCTAACTTATGTGACTGGAGCTGATGCTTTAAGGATAGGGGGAGGTGAGAAAAATGGAAAATTCAAATCAGAGTTATTAATCAGATGGAATTGGCAAAATGCTTATTTAACAAGGGCGGAGGGGAAAGGGGGTCAGGCACCTCCTTGGTGGCTGAAATTTCACAGAATACATGAGTCATGGCAGAGAGCAGTGGAGTGGGGGTGTCAATGATATGGGGCTTAAGTTTTATGTAAGGTAATTTATCTATTAACTAATTTTGGCTCTCCATCAGAAATTTCTAATATTTTTGATTTTTGTTTCTTATGCCAATCAAACAGTAGCCACTGCAGATGGAGTGCTTCTCTATGTTAATTTTAAAAAGTTTTTTGGCTTTATTAGGGAGTAGCCAACTATGGCGTTCCCCATCACCACTCCCAACCCCAATTATTGAAGTAATATTACAATTTTAACCTTCTTATACTGCAAACTGCAAAGAAAAACAATATAAAAAGAGGATGAAGCACTTAAAATAAGCATGATTATCCAGTTTTCATATTCCTGTATAAGACCAGTTACTACAAATTTGAAGTAATTACATATCTTGTTTCATTGTTAATCAGTCTTTTTAATAAAATTTTATAATTCTTAATTTCTCTTATGGATTACAATTCTAAGAGAACTTTTTTGGGCAACATGAGACTTTGCATCTGAAATAATCTCAGATGGTTTACCCCTCATCAGATAGAGGGCATAGAGACTTGATAATAGTAGTTTCTTGATATCTCAGGTGGTTCTTTGGGAACTGTGAAGTGCTTGCCAAAGTAAACTTGGGCTCCCCTGGTTCCAACCAGAAGATAGCCACCTTGCTTGCCTTGTGCATATGTGACAATATGATCCTTCCACTAGGACACACATCTTGAAATTTCCCCTCTGCACCATAATCTCTTTGCTTCAACCACCCATCCTTGGCCCACATTGAAAATGGCCATTCTCTGCCCCTTATTCTTTGAACTTGACCATCAAAGAATAAGTGCTCTTCCCTTGCTAATGCTATGGCTTCAGACTTTTCTCTCTCCAGCATTAGTTTTACCTCTAATATGACATGTTTGCAACTGGTGTTTGATCCTCCCTCCCCCTCCCACAAACACTGCAGCTGCAGCTCCTTCTGTTACTGCCAATCAAATCTAATTTTCTCATACTATGCAGGATAATATTATTGCCCAGGACTCAGTCAGATTGCTTTGGTGGGTAACTGGGGGTCAACTGCTCCTGCCATCAGACAATTGGTTCCCATTGCTGGCTTAAGTCACCCATTACAAATCCATTTGAATCTCTCATATGGGTGAAAGATGATAATCAACATCTCAAGGTAAACCCTGATTTTGATTGGCTTAAACTTTAAGCCTTATAAGGCTAATCCAAAAACGCTGCTTCTGCTCTCAAAAAGTCTTTCAGTCTATAAAACACATATTCAGGTTGTCATCAAAGCAGCTGCTGCCCCTTTCAACACCCTCCTCCGCCAAGCCCTCCACATGGCCATGGGGAAACTCATTGATGGAATTTGCTTGTCCTAATTTCCTGGCTGACGTCTCCAAGGAGGCTCAAGCCAAGATAGATATCTTTTATTTTCCATGGGCTGCTCATGTGCAGTTGTAGCTAAACTATTATTGTTTTCCTCTACCCCAAATGTTTCATAATTATAAAGGATTTTTGTGCCCCAAAGCTAATTGGTTAAACCAAATTAAAGCTCACCCAGTACGTTGAGGCTCCATATATTGCAAGCCTCATTAAAGGGGTAAAATTTAATATTTAACCATCTTTCTCTTCCCATTGATTCATCCATCACATCTTTTCCACTCTCACACTGTCATGGATTCTGATGATGAAGATAAGTCTGGGCTGCCATTCTAGATGGGTTAACACCCAAAACAGTAACCTGAATACCATTGGTACAGTTATTAATAAGAATTTATCTAAAAGGTGTGGAGGGAATGCTATTATAGGTCAGTCATTCCAGGAACTTGATATCATGGCTGAAATTGGTTACCAGAACTATTTTGATGTAAATTTTAAAAATTTATGGTTTTTATTCTATAATGAAAGGAAAAAAGGACTTGACCAACAGCTGAACCTGGTGAGGCTGCGGCCTTATTAGCTTCTCTAGGAATAAGTGGGGTGGTAGAGAAGGCCAATTATCCATAGTGCAACATGATCCAAGGATTAACACTAACTAATACATAATACCATTAGGTTAAAGTGTGCAAGCATAGATTGCTTCTTACTTTATTTGAATTGTTGCTATCAATTTTTCAAAACTTATTTTGCAATTTGATTGTGACTTGTAGGATAGACGGGCTGTTTGGTTGTATGGGTGGGGCATGGCCACAGACAGGGGTGGTAGGCTTGATTCCAAAGCAAATCAAATGGGTTTACAAAGAACAAATATATTGGGGAAAGGCTCACCGCATTAACCTGCAGGTTAGAAAAGGCAAGGATGGTTGCCAAGCTTGAATCTGCTTTGCTTGACTCAACAGCATTTGCAACTGGGTTATCTTTTTAGGGATACCTGAACTTATTTATCAACCTTTACCACATTGTAGGGGGAGGCAACTTGACTGCTGGTGCTGCCCTCTAGCCTCCACTAACTCCTTGAATGCCTCCATAATCTTTCCCAGCAACTACTTGGTGGTGGGAAGGACCAGAAGGAAAGAAACCTGTAGAGGAAAGGCTGTGACCCACCTCTTGTCCACTATGTGGGCTAAATTGCCCTTGTTGGTGAGAGGCACAGCTGTCTTCTTTGTCTTCATCTTGGTTCTATGATGAAATCCTTCCTGTTCAGGCATAGGGGTTGCCCCCCAGGATTTACACACATGTGCCCTCAGGTCCGCCTGATGGAGCTCCCCTGACCCCCTTCCCCATTTAATATGGCTGCTTAGGCTAGGCGCTGAAGCAAGATATTCTGATTCATTTATTTCAGTTTTACTGCCATTCACAAAAGATCTGTGGCTTCCCCCTCTTGGATTGGGCCTCACTAGTACTAAAAATAGTGGCAAATGAGTTTTGTTGGCACTCAGGAGCATTCCCTTATCCATGTGCAGGATGTTCTTAACATCTCAAATATAAAGCTTCTCCTCAAACCAATAGATCTACATCTTGGGTATCTACATCCCTTGGTTTTTTGCCCCTACCGCTGGGAATTTTTCTATAGTAAATATCACATATCCCAAAATTTTAGCTCGGTATTGGCCCATACCCTCCTGCTAGTTTAGGGTTCTCATAGTGGGCTTTATACTATATACAAAGAGACATGAATGTCGACGTTTAGAATTTTAAGCTATCTATAACATATTACTAGCTACCATGAATAGATCAAATGTTAGATTGAGACCCAAACAACGTTACATAGGGTTTACCTTATAACCTACATGTTAGCCAAATTTTAAGAAATTGGCTTAGCTGAGGTGAGATATGAGTGATGAGTTTTTCATTGTTAAGTTAGGACTAATTGTAACCCCTAACTATCCATGTCACGTTTAATAGTTTGTGTGGGTAGCTGTATAAAATTTAATTTTTTTGGGCTAAAGCCAAAAGAAACAGCTCAAAGTTTGTGCTCTATCTATTGGGCTACCTTTATAGTTTGCCAATAATACAGCCTAATTATAAATTCTAGCAGGCTTGAAGTTTTGAGGTAAGTTTGGCTCACATTTAGGGTATTTATTGGTAGTTTACACGGCTAAGGGGATGCAGTACAGTGCTATATGGGAACAATAAAATGGCTGCAGACCTAACTTTCCGAGGTTGGCATATTATATAGCTGCTTTTCAGAATTGGAGGGTGCGCCCTCGACTTTGATTTTGGGCTTACGGCTGCGGACCTTTTTTAAGGTAGTTGTAACTGCGGCGGGCTGGAGGGCGGAAACCTCAGAATCCGTACAGAATTCACGTGTGGGGAGGACAGGCGTAGCAGGTTGAACCGGTGGGCTGAAAAAGATGGGGTAAGGGGGAGATGTCATTCCTGTGCTTTGGGGGACAGTGGGCAATCTGATGGTAGAAATCTCACCAGGCATGGGATATTTGGGAGGTTCCTTCAAAGCGAGGCTCGAGGTAAGTTCATCATCAGCTTAAAGATGAAGGTAAATCTAGATATCCTTACATGAATTGGTGGCGACCTGGTCTATATTCTCTACTAGAGTGAGAGCAATGGTGATATCCTGCATGAGCTAGCTTGGGGATGAATCATGGTTAAAGGGTAGATTACCTGTAGCCTCTGCATGAGTTTGGTGGTCTTGGGTTTGAAGTGCTCCTTAAGTACCGAATGAGAGATGGGGAGCTTAGTGTATAGGTGGGGGTACATGATCAACTCCTCGCTCTCAAATGTGGTGAAATCCCACGCAAGCATCTTGCCGGTGTTCAAAAAGGTTACTAAAAGCCTTGAGTGGGCTCTGATGAGGGTGGTTGGGAAGTGGGTAAAGATTTGGCAGTTGTCGTATTTGAGCTGGTGGAGTCCATTGTGGGATACAAAGCTGGGGGCATCTAAGCAGAACTTGAGCTTGAGGGCCCCACAAGTATAGGGCAACCGAAGCATGAAGGGTAGTAACTTAAAGTCAGCTGTAAAGTCTTGGTTGGACTTCTTTTCGGTGAGGTACAGGTGGCGATAACACGCCTCGTCTGCGAAGTATTCGGTTGCAAAATCAATCCAGTATTGAATGTCCAAGAAGTTGACTCCGTCGGCTTGGAATTGGAATAAGCTCCACCTAAAGAGGTGCTCAGCTCTTTCTTTTGATAGTTCGATAAAGGCAGGCTCCGTTGGCTTGGTTTCGGGACTGGCGGTTGGAACTGAAATGATCTCTTGAATGGCCTCCGCGGGTTGACTCTGAGGGGGTAACTGACCCTCAAAACTTGGAAAAGCAGTGAATGTGTTACCAAACGGTGGTTGAGTGAGGTTTTGATCAAGGTAGGGGTTTATCTGGGTCAGGCCTGACTGCAGCAACCATAAAGATTGGGCTTGTTGCAAGTTTCGAAGACGGTCCTCCAATGGAACATTAACTGAACCTAACGGATTGATCGGGTCAATGGGTTGAGCAAAAGGAAGCCCTGGTCCCGGCGGCTGGCTTGGGGTCATCTCGCTAAAGCCAAAGTAAAATTAAGCTAAGATCTCAAGTTTCATTTTTAAGTTATCTATTCTGGTAAATTTAACCCAAAGCTAAAGTTAACAACAGTAAAGGTAGGAACTTAAGCCAAATGGTAGCCAAAATACGCGCATTACGTCGACGCTATTCGAATGGCTCCATACCACCAACCAAGCGACTTAAATACTCACCGGCAGACCCAAATACTGAAATCTTTATTGAGTTATCACCCGCCCAAACAATATCTTTATAGGCCAGTAGAAGTTCTTATACAAACTCGTTAAACTTACAAATACATTCCAATTAAACCCAACTATATTATAACTTACAGAGAGGCGAATGTTCAATTCTAATCGCAGGCCTTTAACGTTTAACTTTGTAGTTGATCATTTTAAGTTTGAGCGGTAACTCATCAACCCCATTAAACATGATCTCAAACCCCTATCTAAGGGTAAGCTTCAAGCGCACTTTACATCAACTCAACTTTATGTTTACGAGAATAAATTTCAAAAGTTTAACCGTCGGCGAGGCAATCGGTAAACTGTTCAGGCCCAACCAGTAAATCAACCATCCGAAAAATAAAAAAGATATATGGCCGCCGTCAGATATGCGCATGCCCGTGGCAGAATACTCGAGAACTTAAAAACAGGATGCGAGGGTTAAAAGTTAAGGCGTGCTTGCAATCAACCAACCATCTAAAAAAACCAAAATGGACATTCTAATCGTATCAAGCAACCGTTCAAAGGTGGATTCAGATGCACTTTGGATAGCAAGCGGAAAGCATTCTCCATTACGATATCACCCCGACATGTAACCCCCGATTCAGGCTTTGCGAGTACATCAGTTTTGTTTAAATAGAGTATCAACAGGGCATCATTATAACTAGTAATGCTAATCTAAAATTGGATGCCTTCCAGCCAACCCCATTCCGCACGCTCGCTGGTATACGCCCATCTGAAATATAAAAATTGATTCATGTAGTATTAATCAATAGAAATAAAAGCTCACTAAACCAAAGGGGTAGGCTAATGGAAACGACGCTATTGAGATAGAAAAATCTATCGATGGTATACTTCACCATAAGCTTTAAAGGCTAAAAACCCAACACCTTTAACAAGGAAATAAAAGATGCGTTCAGCTCGTCGTACAACCAAAGATACAATGGTAAAAGCATATACCTGAAGATGGAATTAAACGGGTTACCAAAAGCGATCAGGCCGCGGCATAAAAAACAAACCAAAGTATCAAACCAAAAAGGTACCCCAACCTTACGGAAAGGATTCTATACGCAACTTACTTCGCGATACGGAGAGTACCTAAGAACCAGACGACAAAAATACCGTTACCACGTGATGAAGCTTAAATTTATACAAAAAATTATTGCCGCTTTGGAAAATATCATTTAAAAATTTATCCCCGGAGTTACTGATCCTAAACTTGTACCAAATAGGTCGCTACCTTCGTTTTAGGCTTCCCCCATCTCATCCGAGTGCAAAAGGTTGGATTTTGTCTCTTCGGTTATTTGATCCGATAAAATTGAAGTAAGTTTTAAAATCAAGGGTGTTGGTAGAAGGGAATTAAATCTATAATCTATATAGACACTATTAATCAAAGTTTTTAATTAAACCATAAAAGCTAGGAATTTGAAATTTGGCATGGAGGTTCCGCTCAAAATTTGTAGTTCAGCTAAGAGCCCGTTTACATTTAGGTTTTTTATATTTTTATTTATAAAACCCAGCTTAAAATTTAACTTAATAAATTTTTATTATAAAGTAAATACAAATTTGAAAAAGTATTCAAAAGAAGTATTCTAAAAATGATTAAAGTTTTACCTTATGGTAAAAAACTTAAGTGCATGATATATACCTTATGGCTGAATATTAGAAACTTTCTTAATATTTTATCTACAGTTATGATAGGATACTATAATTATGTTTTGTCATTTAACTTTTAAAAAATAATACCTGAGATGGTTAGATTACTTAAGTAATGGTTGGATTAGCCTAACTAAAACTGTATATGACAGCAGGCAAGTAGCTGGTAGATAGATTCAAATTTATTTAATTTATATTAAATTAGGTAGCATTTTAGTTGCAGTGGTTTGGAAAATCATCTTATAAATAACATTATAAATGCATTTTTATTTCAACACCTACTCCTAGACTATTACCAATCTCACATAAACTTGATACAAATATTCTATGAAATATATATATAATTGTTCAGTTGACTTGATTAGCCTAATGTTTCAGATATAAAGTTAGTAGTTTTTACTTATAGTTTTTATTTAGCTGATTTAATAGTCAATTATATGGTAAACTTTCAGATATCTATCTATATTACCTTATTTTATTTATTTGATTGATTTAATTGGTCAATCTATAGTAAATTTACTGATCACCATCTACAAAATTCATTTTAGATCTTGTTGATTTAATTGGTCAACCTATACTAAATTTACTGATCGCCATCTACAATAATTCATTTTAAATCTAGTTGATTTTATTGGTCAACCTATGCATAAACAATCCACACTTATAGTAATTTAGGCTCGTCAGTTATGATCTCATACTTGAACATACCCCCAGTTATAGGACATATATCATGTCAAAAACTGAATGTATACCTATAATACGAGTGGTTGGTGGTTTTTGTTCAATTCGGCGATAATTTCAGTTTGTTTTACCAAGCGGATGGTAGTTGGTTGTTTCAACAGATTCGTTTAGTTTTAGTAAACGGTTGGTAATTAAGCTAAATTAACAAGTCCGGTAGGTTTTGGCTGATTGGCTGGCTTTTGATTCAATAGTTTCAGTGGGTTTTGGTTGAGTGGTTAGTTTTTGGTTGATCAGTTTTCAACTGGTTTTGAATAAGTGATT
Source organism: Massospora cicadina (assembly GCA_022478985.1). Taxonomy (NCBI): domain Eukaryota; kingdom Fungi; phylum Entomophthoromycota; class Entomophthoromycetes; order Entomophthorales; family Entomophthoraceae; genus Massospora; species Massospora cicadina. The sequence goes on from JAKSZP010009703.1 coordinate 65,495, forward strand.
GTATGATTTTCGGCTGACTAGTTTCAGTTTGGTTTTGAATAAGTGGTTGGTGGTTTTTGCTTGCTTCAATAGGTTCAGCTTGGTTTTGGCTGAGTAATTAGTGGGGTTTGGTTAAATTGATAAGTTCAATGGGTTTGAGTGGTTTGTTGGTTATCTATAATATATTTATTCGTGACAAGCCGACCAGGGGATAATATTACCAAAATGAAATGAAAAGAAATTCAATCTGAAACCTGGACTGGGTCAGCTCCATCAAAGTTTTTATCCACCTCAGGATCAAACTCAATTTTTTTGGTTACGTCATGGGTAAGGTAATCATGGTTAACCTTTTTTCGAGTTCGAGGTGGGCTGACCTGAGGACAATACTTCACCGATGAAGGGGATTCAAATTAATGGGAAAGGAGGATAAAACCTGGAAAACCTCCATGTGTGGTGTATGATAGGCCAGAAACTCCATGGACCCCTTGCTATTCGCTATCTCGGTTCGGGGCATTGGTGCACAACGCCAACACAGTTATATCGTCCCCTACCCAAAGTTCATCTACCGGGATTGAACTTGGGAGGCAGTGGTAGTGAGTCCATATTCTACCACTGGGGTACCCCCCTGGTAAGGTAATCATGTTATCTATAATCTATATTATATAACAAGTTATGAGCAAAATATTTTAAAACGGTTTAAAACATTTTTTTGTAAACTCACAAATTTTCATAATTTTTCAATGGATTATTGTATTGTCATGGGAGATACATAAGTGTGCCAAATTTCAAAGCTCTAGCTAGTCAGGAAGGTAGTTAACTAAACTTTTGAATCACCCGAATATCAAACTACTCAGCCAAAACAATATACTGACTGTCATCTAATATATAGGATTTTTACTTGTTACATCTAAAATTTTATTTTGACTATAAAAATTAAAACTTTTAATGGGTTATTATATTGTTTTCAGAGATAATTGTACCAAATTTCAAAGATCTAGCTAGTCTGGAAGAGAGGTAAAAATCAATCATGAGATTCCACTACAGAAAAACTCTCTTTCCGCTTGGCATAACTTTCTGAGCAAATTACAGTAATTAATAAGAAAGTGAA